>JAPPVO010007096.1:0-35456 GCA_030407325.1 Camellia japonica
TGTTTGACCAGTTGAAGGGTTCCCATTGTTTCTCTAAGATAGACTTGAGATCGGGTTACCACCAATTGAGAGTCGGAGAGGGGGATATTCCGAAGACGGCATTCCGTACGCGGTATGGCCATTATGAGTTTCTGGTGATGCCATTTGGGCTCACCAATGCACCGGCAGTCTTTATGGACTTGATGAACCGGATCTTCCGGAAATTCTTAGATTGATTTGTGGTCGTTTTCGTGGACGACATCCTTATCTATTCGCCTTCTGAGGAGGAACACGAAGAACACTTGAGAGTGGTGCTTGAATTGCTTAGAGCCCATAAGCTTTATGCTAAATTTGGAAAGTGTGAGTTTTGGCCAGGAGAGGTCGAGTTCTTAGGCCATATGGTATCCGGGGAAGGGGTGTCTGTTGATACATCCAAGACTGAGGCAGTGCAAGATTGGGCACAGCCTAAAAGTGTGTTTGAGATCCGCAGTTTTCTGGGATTAGCTAGGTATTACCGTCAGTTTGTGAAAGATTTCTCCAGGCTAGCATCGCCGTTGACTAGATTGACGTGGAAAGGGGTCAAGTTTATGTGGAGTGAAACTTGTGAAAAGTCGTTCCATGAGTTGAAAGTTAGATTGACCACCGCTCCGGTGTTGATTATTCCGGAGAGAGGGTTGGGTTATGCGGTCTATTGTGATGCCTCACGAGAGGGTTTGGGTTGTGTGTTGATGCAAGAGGGGAAAGTGGTAGCTTATGGCTCACGTCAACTGAAAATACACGAGAAAAATTACCCTACACATGACCTAGAGCTAGCAGCAGTGATCTTTGCCTTGAAAATCTGGAGGCACTACCTATATGGTGAGAAGTTTGAGGTGTTCTCAGACCACAAGAGTTTGAAGTATTTGTTTACACAGAGGGACCTAAATTTGAGGCAGAGAAGGTGGATGGAATTCATTGAGGACTATGATTTCGAGTTACACTATCACCCGGGAAAGGCCAATGTTGTGGCTGATGCCCTTAGCAGAAAATCCATAGGTGATGTAGCTTGTATAGCCATCCGGGAGTGGGAGATGTTGGGGGCACTTGGTGAGTTTGATTTGCTACTGAGCGAATCCGTTGAGGCTGCGACCTTGTTTTTCGTTGCTGCGCAGCCTACACTTGTGACTAGAGTGTTAGAGGCACGGAGAGGTGACCTTGAGGTAGAATCCCTTCGAGAGAAGATCTCCAGCGGGAAGGTTGAGAAGGGGTTGATGGTGTATCCTGATCTGAGTGTGAGATACCGAGACCGTTTGTTTGTGCCGGAGTCTTGCCGAGAGGAGGTACTCCGAGAGTTTCATCATTCATGCCTTACGCTGCACCCGGGAGGCACTAAGATGTATCGAGATTTGGGTCGTCAGTTTTGGTGGCGGGGCATGAAGAGAGATGTGGCTGTTTTTGTATTGAAGTGCCTTACTTGTCAGCAAGTGAAGGCCGAGCATCAGAGGCCAGCGGGCTTGCTGCAACCCTTGCCTATTGCCGAGTGGAAGTGGGAGCATGTCACTATGGACTTCGTTGTAGATCTTCCGAGGACTCGGCGGGGTAGTGACACTATTTGGGTGGTTGTGGACCGGTTGACTAAGTCGGCGCACTTCATTCCTATGCGCGTGAGAGATTCGGTAGATCATCTCGCCGACTTGTATATTCGGGACATAGTGAGATTGCACGGGGTCCCAGTGACGATCGTCTCAGATAGAGATTCTCGTTTTACTGCTAGGTTGTGGCAGAGTTTGTAGAGTGCCTTAGACACTAAGTTGACCTTTAGTACGGCCTATCATCCTCAGACTGACGGGCAGTCCGAGCGTACTATTCAGATCCTTGAGGATATGCTTCGAGGTTGTGTCCTTGACTTTAGTGGGACGTGGGAGAGGCACTTGCCCTTGGTAGAGTTTGCCTACAACAACAGTTTCCAGTCCAGCATCGGTATGGCACCGTTTGAAGCCTTGTATGGCCGACCGTGTAGGTCTCCAGTCTGTTGGGCCGAGGTGGGTGATGCACCTTTGTTGGGTCCGGAGTTAGTGAAGGAAACGATGGAGAAGGTTGAGCTTATCCGTAGGAGGCTTGTTACAGCCCAGAGTCGTCAGAAATCTTATGCCGACCGTAGGAGGAGACCTTTGGCATTTGAGGTAGGTGATCACGTCTTTCTGAAGATATCACCTAGGCGAGGTTTGATGAGGTTTGGGAAGAGTGGGAAGTTATCCCCTCGGTTTATCGGTCCCTTTGAGATCCTCGAGAGGATTGGGGAGGTTGCTTATCGTTTGGCTTTGCCACCACAGTTGTCCGGGGTTCATGACGTCTTTTATGTCAATATGCTTCGAAAGTATGAGCCAGATCCGTCCCATGTGTTGGATTGAACCGATTTAGAGGTAGATGAAGATGCCTCGTATGAGGAGAGGCCGGTGCGGGTCTTGGATAGGCGGGATCAAGTCTTGCGAGGCAAGACCATTCCCTTAGTAAAGGTTTTGTGGAAACATCACGGAGTGGAGGAAGCCACTTGGGAACGTAAGTTAGAGGTCCATGAGAAATATCCGGACTTGTTTGTTGATGTATAATCATGTATAGAAATTTTGTAACGTTATTGAACTTTAAGAGCATTATGTATGTCTTAAGTTGTAAAACATTGTGAATGTTTTGGTAAATGGCAGTTATGTTAACATTGTATATGTTAAGTATTGTGGAAATGCAAGCATGATATTAATGTTGCATGTGTTAAGAAATTGTGGAAAATGAGTTGAAATTGGTAAATTTCCAAGGATGCATCTTGATAATGCAGGTTGTTATGTGTGATGTAAAATGCCTCTTGAAAAGAGATGAGATTGACCGGTAATGGGTCAGAATGTTAAATATTATGTAGTAATATTGTTAGAAATGGAGAAAACTTGTTTTTGAAAAACTTATGTTTAATTTTGGGGACGAAATTCTTTAAGGGGGGGAGGTTATAGCGATCCCAGTTGTCCCTTTACTGTTCAGTTGTATTCCGGACTCGGTTCCGTGAAGTTGTTAGTTGTAATTGTCTTGTTGTCATCCTTTAAGTCGATTCGTTTGGGTTTTAGGATGTGTTGGGCTTGGTTGATTCAGGTTGGTAGAGTTTTGGCTCCCATTGTTGTTGCACAGTTTTTGGATAGTCCGCTCGAGCGGGTCTTCTTGCGCTCGAGCGGGGTTTACACTCTCCCAGTATTTTGTGTCCCTGCAAAACTTCTGCAGGTGTGTTTTCTACGCTCGAGCGGGTTTCCTGCGCTCGAGCGGGTTACGCTCGAGCGGTCTTATTGGCGCTTGAGCGGGTAGTACATTTCTAGTGTATGTTCTGGGAGGGGGAAATCCACGCTCGAGCGGACTGGTTTTCGCGCTCGACCGGATGTACTTTATTCTTGTGTCTTGGCGCTCGAACGGTACTTCTTGCGTTCGAGCGGACCTAGTTATTTGTTCTTTACGCTCGAGCGTTGTGTTTTTCGCTCGAGCGGGAATGTCGTATAACAGAGGGCAGATAGGCTTTTTCAAATCACTTTTTACATTCACACACTCTCTCTTACTTTTCAAAAACGCCATTTGAGAGCTTCTCTCTCTAAAGTCTTCACTTCTCTCTAAGTATTGATCTAGCTAGAGTGTTTTCCAAACCTTTGGTCTTTACAAAAAAGTTGTTGATCGTCGTGGGCTATCTTGTGATCCAAGAATCTCGGGATTTGGGGCATCTTCATTTTCGTCATCTCCTTCGTTGGGTTTTGTAGACACCCCATTTTTGACCGTCCTCAAGACCTGGACGTCACCGCTTGAACACTCGGTGATTATCCATGTTCGTGTTCGTTTGGAGTTCCCGGAGTTCTCGGCTACGCACCTTGCCTCAGGACCTCCGAACTTGACCGTTTGGTGTTTGGTTTTGCACCAAACACTTTTGATTTGCCTTGGAGGGGCAGGGAATGCCTTGTGAGGCATCCCCACACACCACCGGCAGTGGCTAGAGGCCACCGGCTGGTTGGTGCTGCCACCGGCACTATATTGTGCCGGTCGGCAGTCAATTTTGGCAAATGACCATTTTGCCCTGCCGACTACTGTACAGCTGCTTTATCAGATATTTTTAGACAGCTGTATCACTTTTTGCTCCCCTCCATACACGTGTATGGAGGGATGAGCCTTTAGGCTTACTTAACTTGTAAGTTTTGTGCCTATACAAGAGAAGCCTCTTCTCTTGACTAAAAGGGTTGAAGTTCTTGAGAGACTTAGCCATTTTTAGAGAGAACCAAGCTCTGGTTTTTAGGGTTAAAATAGATACACATCCTATCTCTCTCTTTCTCTTTTGTATTCTAGGTGTTTTGGTTCACATTATTGCACTAAAACACCTAGTCTTCCACCTTTCCTTGGTGTCCTCGAAAATCAGAGCTTATTCTTGAAGTTCTTGGCTGGTTTGAAGCTCAAGGAAGCAACAACATCAAGCTTTGTAAAGGGGTCTACAAGGGTGAGACACTAACTCTCTTTTTACCCCATTTTTGCACCTTGTTTTTACCTAGCTTAGAACTGTTTTGTGCTTAGTGTATAACACAAAAAAGTTCTGTTTTTTAAGCCTCTTTATTGTTTATTAAGAGTGTTTGGTGGTTTGGGTAGGTTTGACCACCCTTAGGCCTTGAAAAGGCCCTTTTTTGTGCTATTTTGTGAGAGATCCGAGACTTTGGTGCTTGGGCCTCTCCACCACTGAAATCTTGAGGGATTTCAGTGGTGGAGATGGTGCCTTGAAGTCTCCAAAAGGGGAGGGCCACCCCCTCTCCTTGATGTCCTTGGAAAGGGCAAGTTTTGGCCTCCAAAGGAGCACCATGTTTGGTTGTTTGTTGAGCATGTCTTGGTTGCATTTTATGTTTATTATGCCCTAATATGACATTGTTATAAGTTGGTTTTGGTCCCCTATGCACGCTTAGCATAGTTGCCTTGTAATGCCTCTTTGATGCCTTAACATGCCTAGATTGTGTGCCTTAGTTTCTAGCATGTTTTAGGCTTGCATTTGTGAAGATTTTGTGCTTATATTGCCATGTTTTAGGTATGTCCTAAGTTGTTTTGGTCAATCTTAGCATGCATTATATAGCCTCTTTGTATTTGGCTTGTTGGCCTTAAGAGCATGAATGTATAGCATGCCTTGTTTGCATCATTTTAGTGGCTTAGAACCACCTAGCATGCTATTTCAGTCTCTTTGGTGTGCTTGTATGCTTGCCTTAGTTGCCTCTTTAGTGTTTCAAAAGCATGTGTTGTATGCCCCATGTTTTGGCCTTAATGCATGCATTTGGTTTCATGTCATCTAGATGTCATCTAGGTGGTCCTTTAGACTTAGTTTTATATGTTAAAACTCTGTTTTTAATTGGTTAAGTGTTACCATGCGTGGTTGTACTAGGTGTGGTTCAAAGCTTCATTGGCTTGCCTTAATGCTTGGACCATTTGTATGCCTTGTTTGGCTTGCTTTGTTAGTTGCTTTGGCACCATGTTTTGCATGCTTTTCAGAGCTTACTATGTATACTAATGGTCCATATTTGTGCCTCTTAGGTGTGTTTAAGAATTGCTTAATTATGCTTAAGTGTTGGTGCCTTAACTTGTGCATGTGTGCATGTGTGTTTGGCCCTCATGATTTAGCATTTTGGCCACTGATTTTAAGCCTATTTGAGTTGCTTAAGTCATGCGTAAGATCATCATTTAATTGGTTTGCATGCTTGTCTTGAACGCTTGCTTGAACCTTTTGCATAAGTATGTTGCATAGTCCATGTTGCATGCCTAGTTGACATGCTTAGGGTTGCATTTGCATTGTGCATGTTTGACCTCTTGAAGTGGAGTATCATAGAGGTTTAGCACCCTTGTTTGCTTGTTTGCATTGCATGCATTTGAAATCTAAGTTGCACTCTTGGTTCTTTGGGCCATCATGCATGGAAATGCGTGATTGGTGGTCCGGGAATCGAGGCACATGCCCCTTGAGTCAAAAACATGATAAGGGGTGTGTGTAGTGCATAAATACCTTGAATCACATTGCCATGCATGTTGTTGTCCTCTGCTGCTGTGAGTTGCAGGTTTTGCAGGCATTTAGTGCCGGCCGGCAGTGTTTAGTGCCGACCGGCAGTAAACAAGCTGCCGATGGATGAATTTTGTGCCGGTGGCCTCCTCCTTCAGCCGGTGGTGCTCTACCCCAGCCGGTGGTACTCCCCAGTGCCCTGAGAGGTACTTCTGGGACTTTGGCAATTTTCTGAGGAGGAGAGCAGAGGAAACAGAGGCAATCCATGCACGGCAGTGCGGTTCCGAGCCAGTCCCGAGCGCGTGTTGCATCCGGTCCTCATCCCGAGGCAGTTTACTGCTTTAATTAGATTAATTAATTTATTTGATTAATTTAGTGAAATTTGTAATATTTTAATTAACTTGCGTAGTTAATTAATTTGTATATTCTTTTGGTCCCTCCGAGTGAGGGCAAATTTGTAATAAGTGTGTGTGAGTGGGTGTATGTCTTCCAATCCCCATTTCTTTCTTCCCTTTTATTTACCTGCTTACGATGGTAGATTAGGGCATACTTATTTTAGCATACCTTATGCAATGCATGCGTGCATCCATGCATTTGTTTACATGCACCGGGCTCGGTACATCATACAAACTGCATCGTATTTCCAATTCCAATTTGAATACGTGATAGTTGTAGCATTTCGCATGCCATTCTAGGGTTAGCCGAGCCTACTCTAAATTGCATCCTTGCCTGCGTTGCATTAGCCACTTAACATGACCTAGGGACATGCATGTCTGCTAACTAGTTTCTTGTTTTGGCACGGAGTACGATGTAAGTATTTTACGCTTTAGTATACCACATGCGTGTGAATGTTGTCATGACAGTATGCTTACCATGTGGCTAGTTGCTTATGTGATAAACTGTTTGAATGCCTGTGGGTGGAGGTTGGGTTGCTTGAGTTGGAAAACTCATTGCAATCCATATTTTAGCCTACTTGCGAGTAGCAAAACCCGAAACGCTTTCAAAACAAACGGACATGCAATGATTATTTCCGAATTAGGCAACCTAGTCTATACTTGTTTGCTGCGCGCATAACGTAGTAAATGTAGGCTAATAATTGGGATAAGAGCATGTAATGTTTTCAAAATCGGATATCACGGTTAGTAGAGGCCGGTCTTCGGACCGGGCAAAAGGGGGTGCTCATAGCTGACCTTCCCCGATCGTACCCAAGCTCCCGAGCCAAGACATTTGGTGATGACGGACATGTGGCCTTCGGCACCAAGTCAGGGTTTCCTAAATTCCCCCATAAAAAATATTTAGGTGGCGACTCTGTAATCTGGCAAAGCAGTCCATGTTTGGCACTACTTTTCAAAAATCTATTTTCTCAAACGATTTGCCAGAGTTGGACTCTTTGGTTCAGATTTAGAACCGCAACGCAAAACAAAAGGGAGAGTCCGAACCGTAGCGAGGTCCCCTCGCGGGCGTTGTTACAGTTTCTGGCGACTCTGCTGGGGATTTTTAGAGAGCTTGAGTCGAACTCGTGATATCCTGTTTTGACTACACTTATGTGTTTCTTTGCATTGCATGTGCATTGGTGCGCCTAGGACACCGTGTTGGCCATCTGCTATTCCTAAGCGGTTTGCTGGAGGCTTGTCTTGTCAAGGCATGTCCATAAGGCTGACCGGTTGCGGGCTCTGCCAGTATGGGAACACAAACCTCGGTTTTACCGAGGCACCCTTTTCGACCATTCGACCTAGTGCATATTCGGAATCCATAGTGACCATTCCAAACTAGGACAAGTTGCTCACCCGATATTAGGTTGTTTGAAACCTCTGCGTGCATAGTGAAACCCTAGCTCCTGACAAAATAGGACAGGGAAACCCTACCCCAACATAGGGGTGTATTGGCTCTCTTTTACATGCTATGTGCTTTTAGAGTGTATCTCTACAGGGAATGCGCATATCAGTTTGCAAGTTTTAGTATCCGGCCCGAGGGCACCGGTAACAGTTTTTGAGAATCAGTTATCTGTGGGTATCAGATCCAGCTTTGCGGACAGTGATTTGGGGAACAGTGACCAGTAATGAGTACAGTCGTTCTGTTATGCTTATATCTGTTCCAGTGAAATTGAGCTGAGATGCTGTCGGTTTTCTCTTTTGCTAGGTAGTCCTGGAACTATAGCTTCAGAAGGCTCCAATATTCCCCGAGGTTCATCGGACTTGTGCTGATAGACTTTGTTAGGTCAGGAATTCAGTTCAAAGGCAACCAGTGTTCCTTCGCTGAGGCAAGGCAGACATCCGATCCGTTAGTCACCAGTCACATCACCTCTGTTCGGATCCGCAGCTTTCAGTTAATATGCAGGAAGAGGTGCGTCAACTCCAAGAGGCCATGCAGGCCATGCAGCAGGATGCTGCTCGTCGGGCAGAGTTTACCACCGCTAAGCAGAGGTTCTGGCTCAACAAGCGGGCTTACTCACCAAGCTTCAGCAGCAACAGCAACCCCAACAAGACGGAGCATCTGCTTCGCACCCAACTCCACCCCCACCTATGGTTCCAATACCCAGAGAGGCAGCTCACGTCCAGGAAAGTACGGATGTTCCGACATGGCCAGTCCTACTGCCAATCCCACCTCAGTTGTCCAAAGCACCGGCTAATCCAGTGGACACGCCCTTTGAATTTAAGGTTGACCCAACTGCACTTAAGGTCAATAAACTGGAGGAGTTGTTCAGACGAGCACATGGAGTGAACCCCATCCCGGATTTAGAGGACGGGTATATTGAATCTGCGGTTATCTTGCCGGAGCGGTTTAAAATGCCGCGTGTCGATCGCTTTGACGGCTCTGGAGACCCAAGGGTGCACCTCCACCTGTTTTCCGATATCTTGAAGCCAATGGGTTTGACCGCAGCTCAGAAGTTATCTCTCTTTGGCCGAACCATGTCTGGGATAGCCGCAATCTGGCATGCAAAATTGAAGGACTCTGTGAAACGGAACTGGGAAGAGCTGGCTGAGGCCTTTATTGCTCAATACTCCTACAACACACAGATCGAGGTCACAACTCGTGATCTCGAAGCCACCCGCCAAGAACCAAAGAAGGGTTTCTCAGAGTTCGTGACGAGATGGAGATCAAAGGCCTCAATGATGACTACAAGGCCTTCTGACAAAGACCAGATAAGGATGGTTGTGCGCAACCTCCAACCCAGGATGATGCAAAAAATGATAGTCTTACCCTTTCCTACCTTGCGGACCTACACGAGATGGGGGTACAGATTGAGGACGCTATGAAGCAGGGCCTTATTGACCAGGAGAAGGAGCAGCCTAGGAGGGAATTTATCCACAGTTCAAATGCGACCACCAGTGGTGACGCAGCTACTATAACTTCATATGTGAGCATAGTCACCACCACCACACAAAAAATGACCACCCCATTCGCTGGTACATCCGAAACTAGCTCACAAACAGCCAAACACCCACCTCAGGGCAGAGGGTGTTCACCCCACTGAACATGTCTCTATCAGCGGCCTTGAGGATCCTGATTAAAAAGGGGTACCTGAAACCCCTGGAGCCGCGATCACTCCCAGATAGACTTCCTCCCTCCCATGATTCGGCCAAGTACTGTGCCTTTCATCAGCAGGTCGGCCATGTCACCGATAAGTGTTTCCGTCTTCGCCACGAAATACAAGATTTGTTTGACAACAAGGTCATTGCTGCACCAGCTCAGTAAAGTCTATCACCACTGGATCAGTGAACTTGGGGGATAGTACGAATATGTGATCAGGGATGAACCACCTGCGGGCGGCACTCAATTTACTCCGGATGTGGCGTTTGGCACGCATTGCTTTTAGCATGTGCGAATGCTAGTTTTGTACTTTCTGACTTAGGTATTGGGTCAGTCTTGTCATTTTGTATTGAGTCAGTCTTTTCATACTGAGTCAGTCAGGGTCTGTCTTGTTGTATCGAGTCAGTCCTGTTTTGTTAGAGTCGGGTGATTTCGGGGGTGTTACCTCAGACATCACTTGCTTGTTTTGTGTTTGTCTTTTTGCTTTCTTTTGAGTCTGTTTCTGCCTGGGAGCCAGTTGTGCCAATAGATTTTGAATGGAACAGCAGTGATTTTCACACTCTTGTTTTTGCTTCTGCCGTGTGCCAGTTGTGCCAGAAATTCTGAATGAGATAGGAGTATTTGACTGGGAACCCTGCCTTTTTTGTGTCTTGAAGTCATTGTAATGACCTAAGTTTTTCAAAACTTTCTGAACACTGTGGTAAAAACAAAGAGGAAGGAATTCCTCGGGTTTAGCAAAAATTGATCAACTTGAGAGAAAGAAAGGCGTGCTATGCCCTTAATGAATGAAATCATGCTTGTCGGCGTGAGTACTGAGAAGGATCCTGGTTCGATCCAGACTAGTTCCACACTATCTTCTGCGCAAGCGTTTTGTCGCTTTCTTAAAAACTATCAAAAAATGTTTTGCGCGGTCCTGCGAAGATCTGTGTGGATCGCTCTTGAGATTGTGCAGCCTAGGGTCGCTCTCAGCCTCGAGACTCGACCCCCCCTTTGCTTTCAAACCTTGAACTGGCATTCAGAATGTTCAACGGTCGACCACAATGTAAGGCCTGTGTGGCCAGATTTGAAGCAGCCCTCGAACAAGAGGCACCAAAGTCAGATCAAGAAGGTCAGACCTCATCAGAAGAAGCTTGCAAAGTTAGAACAGAAGCACCCATCGAACTAGGGGCAAAAAATATCCGATGTGCTCGAAGAGCCAGAGGCGGATCCTTCTGCAAATCAATGCAACAGCCATTCTCCTGGATACAGAGGGCTTCAATCTCAAAACCATTTGGCCTGGACTTGTTACACTTTTACCCTTTGAGAGGCTCGCTGGGCCGAAAACCCGGAAGGGCGACCCAGGCAAAAGTTAGAGCGAAGAAAAGAATGAAAAAAAAAAAGAAAAAATGCAAAGATACAAAAAAATGCAAAAAAAAAGAAGAATAAGAAAAGAATGAAAATGAAAGAAAAGAAAAACAAAGCTCGCAAGGTCGAAAACCTGCAATAGGCGCCTTGGCAAAAGTTAGAGCCTAAAAAGGAGAGGTTAAATACCCGAGTGTACCTTAACCCCGAACTACGTAAGGCTTGATTCCCATGTCTGGGATACGTAGGCAACTTCACTCTGAAGTCCAGCCGTAAAACAATTCAAATTCGACTATGTCCATGTGATGGTTTTGATCATCTTTGCCTTCTCTGTATCCGAGAGTCTGGTCGTGTTCGTCGCTCAGAGGACTGACTACAATGTGCTGCGACATCATTCAAACAAGGGGCGACTTTCCGTTGCCATGCAGCTCTCTTCGAACAAGGGGCAATTTTCCATTGCTATGGGTCCGAGGTTGTGCACCTCAAGAGTTGGTTCCGTGCTTGTTGAGCATTGGCCCTTTGCAAAATAGTTTTGAGAATTTTTACTGAGGTTGACTAATTTTCTCGAAAATTGTTCCATCTTTTCCAAAAATTGGACCATTTCTTGGACCCAAAAAAGGAAAATTTTCAGTACTCATAGCCTGACTTGCATGATTTCAAATCAAAAATTGAACAAGTGTGTTAATCTAACTCTCGTATTGGTCAAAATTGTTTTAGTAGAAAAACAAAACAAAAAATGGTCAAAATGTTGAACTAGGGGCACAGTTGAGTCAGGCTTCCTGTCTTTCCCCGTTGTCAATACATTTGCCAAGAAGGGCACTCTACCTGCCAGAAAAGGGGACAACTTAAGCTAACAACGAAGGGCAGAAAGCTCTCACACCCTCCAAGCAGCGAGGTATCAAGCCATGTGCGAAGCATGAACTGGACTGGGGCAAGATATTCCACTCCATCATCTGGACGGATCTAACCATGTCCAAACTCCCCGGCAGAGCATCGTCGACCGATGTCAGCCGCAGATTCGCTATACACCCAATTGTAGTGCGGCCCCTCTGTGGAAGAAACTCACTGTTGTGAACAAGAATGAAAATCTGGTGGAATGCTAGGGGCAAGAGCCCGCAACTGCTTGTTCATCCATCACCACCTAGGGGGGGATTGAAAAATGAGAGATTGAAGAATAGAGAGATGTACGATGAGAGAAAAAGTGAGAAAAGGGCTTTTTCAGAAAAACGAGCTTGAGGGCCGAGTGATGTGAGAATCACAAATGAGAAAGGGTGGGAAACAATACCCAGAGAAACTGGCTCCTCGTGCACTGAGAGGTCTCTCATCTTTGTAAACACGTCTGCGTGTCGTGTCTCTTGTTTTGTCTGTCTTGATTCTTGTTTCGAGTCGTTCCGAGTGTCAATAGATGTGTTTAGGTAGTTTACCTTTGTTTTCCGTTGTTGGGTCGTCTTTGCTGTGTTCAGTCGTAGGCTCAATACCCAGTTAAGAACTCATTTCTTAATTTCAAAAAAAAAATCATCTTGTGCTCAGAGTGCTGTGCCATTCTCCGCGTTTGTGCAAAATAAGATTCGTTCTTTCATAAAACCGCAGGGTTCAACCCTGGTCATGTGAGAACAGTAAAATCAGGACCTATCTGAAGCTATATAGGTTCCGGACTGCAAAGCAAAAGAAAAGAGGGAAAACCGAAGCATCTGAGGGTGTTTCACCTTCCGCAAATTCCGTGATTGTACTCTGGGTGTACCCCTTCAAGCCTTGTCAATACTCCGAAGTATGGGTGTGCCTCTACCTCAAGCTCAAAATGTTTCTGCGGAAGTATCAACTGATGTCTCCGACGCGTAGCTCATCGTCGGTTCGCATGCACGAGTTGTATCCTTTTGAAATCTATTGTGACTCCTCCGAGAGGTAAATCGGTGGTTGCGTTTAAATTGGTCTCGTTAAGGCGTGTATTTCCTTATTTGATATTTTATTTCAAACACACTGTTGAGATTGCATCGAATATGCATTGATCATTGTGCACAGAATGTGTATACACACTCGTCCCACTTGCATTATGCTGCATGTTCCAATTGCATTGTTATGCACCCACTTCATTTGCATCGTGATGCACATCCCAGTTGCATTGTTATGCACTCATTTCACTTGCGCTGTCATGCATGTTTCGCCCACATTGTTGCGCGCCTTTTTACTTGCATTGTTGCTCTTTCCTCTCTCGCGTGTACTACGCTGAGAGGCTTTTCTCTTTCCTCTCTCGCGTGTACTACGCTGAGAGGCTTTCCTCTTTCCTCTCTCGCGTGTACTACGCTGAGAGGCTTTCCTCTTTCCTCTCTCGCGTGTACTATGCTGAGAGGCTTTGTTCTTTTCTCTCTCGCGTGTACTACGTTGAGAGGTTTCTTTTCGCTTTTTCCCCTTTCCTCTCTCGCGTGTACTACGCTGAGAGGCTTTGTTCTTTTCTCTCTCGCGTGTACTACGTTGAGAGGTTTCTTTTTGCCTTTCTCTTTCCTCTCTTGCGTGTACTACGCTGATGAGGTTTCTCTTTGCCTTTCCTTCTTCTCTTGCGTGTACTACGCTGAGAAATTTTATCTTTCTCCTCTCGCGTGTACTACGCTGAGAGGTTTCTTTTTGCTTTCCTCTTTCCTCTCTCGCATGTACTACGCTGAGAGGCTTTTCTCTTTTCTCTCTTGCGTGTACTACACTGATGAGGTTTCTCTTTGCCTTTCCTTCTTCTCTTGCGTGTACTACGCTGAGAAATTTTATTCTTCTTCTCTTGCGTGTACTACGCTGAGAAATTTTATCTTTCTTCTCTCACGTGTACTACGCTGAGAAGTGTTACTCTTTCCTCTCCTGTGTACGATACGCTGAGAGATGTTGTACTTAAGACTCCGGGTATTCTCGGTAGTCACTTTTAGCCTTCTCCTCGCAAGATGCCGTGAGAATTGTATAATTTTCTTACATCCTTTCTACATGACATATAGTTTGGTTCATGTTTACTTGTTTGCATAGCATTCGCTTAAAATGTTGCATTTATTTTGCATAATTGCTTCATTATAGCATCCTTTGCATGATCATAAGTTATGCACTTGCATTGTGCATCACTTCGCATCCTGCCCCCGATCAGCAACTTTCTGCCGGTCGGCACTATTTTGTGCCGGTCGGCACAATATTGTGCCGATGAATTGTTTTTGCAGCCGGTGGCCAGCCGGTGGCCACCTAGCCCAGCCGGTGGTGTTCCCAAGGCCTTTTTTAGGCAACATGAGGAGTTTTGGGTCTTCATAGCTCAAGAAAGTGCAAGAAAGTGCATCCCCGATGCTCAACCGGCCTCCGTTTTGACCTCGGACCGTGTCTTCTGTGCGTGGCACTCAAACTCAAACAAAGATTGTATCCTTTTGTATCCTTTTGTCTTTTATAAGATTCAAAAGTTGTCCCGTGTGCGTTGCATGCATCCATCACACTGTCTGGTGCGTCGCATCACACCGTCCTGTGCACGCATGGTCCGGCGGGACCGAAAACACGCACGGTCTGGCGAGACCTTAAACCCGTCCATTTGCATTGTTATGCATCTCAAAAGCCGTGCGTTGGCACGCATTTCAAACATCATGCATCATGTGCATTTCAAATGTATACATTTCGCATCCCGGTCTAGGAGTAAATCCTCGGGAGGTGCAAGACCTTCGGTGCATTGAGGTGCACCCCATCGCATTTGGCATGCATCATATCGCACTATCTTGTGCACTCGCGTTGTCTAACGCATCGCGCTATTTTGCGCATCTCATTGCATTTTGCATGCATTCAATCGCGCTATTTTGCGCATCTCATTGCATTTTGCATACATTCAATCGCGCTATTTTACGCATCACACTGTCTGGTGCACCGCACCCTGATTCATGCATTGCCCCTCCGGTCTGGCGAGACCTTAAACACGCACAGTCTAGGAGACCTTAAATCCTTGGGAGGTGCAAGACCTTCAGTGCATTAAGGCGCACGACTCATTGCATTGTTATGCATCTCAAAAGCCGCGCGTTAGCGCGCATTTCAAAAAAAAAATCATGCATCACCTGCATTCAAAAAAACAAGGAAACATGCATTGTCATGCATCGCATCCCGGTCTAGGAGACCTTAAATCCTCGGGAGGTGCAAGACCTTCGGTGCATTGAGGTGCACCCCATCGCATTTGGCATGCATCATATCGCACTATCTTGTGCACTCGCGTTGTCTAACGCATCGCGCTATTTTGCGCATCTCATTGCATTTTGCATGCATTCAATCGCGCTATTTTGCGCATCTCATTGCATTTTGCATGCATTCAATCGCGCTATCTTGCGCATCGCACTATCTTGTGCACTCGCGTTGTTTAACGCATCGCGCTATTTTGCGCATCACACCGTCATGTGCACGCATGGTCCGGCGGGACCGAAAACACGCACGGTCTGGCGAGACCTTAAACCCGTCCATTTGCATTGTTATGCATCTCAAAAGCCGTGCGTTGGCGCGCATTTCAAACATCATGCATCATGTGCATTTCAAATGCATACATTTTGCATCGCGGTCTAGGAGACCTTAAATCCTTTGAAGATGCAATTCCTTCGGTGTTTGTCGTGCCCGAACGACTTTCGGTGGTCTGGTAAAGCCACCTGTCTGTGTTTGCGGTGAGTTCCTAGAAGACCAACTGGAACGGTGAAAACTAGAGTTCGAACGGCTTATGCCTAGAACACAAAGGTTCGGAATTTCCGAGACTAAAGTCTGGTTTAAATACCCAGGGGGGTGTACCCTCGGCTTGAAATCTGTATGGAAGCCCCATAGGTTGAGGCGGCGTGTTTACGCCTCGATTCTGGATACTGAACCAACCTAGTATATCGCCCTGTTGGTAAGATAGGGAAAGCTGCAATCATAGTCATTGCATCATAGTGCATTGTCATGCATCATCGTATATATTGCATATGTCATGCATTTCAAAAAAAAAACAAAACAAAAAAAAACATGCATATGTCATGCATCATTGTAAAATACTGCATATGTCATGCATTTCAAAAAACAACAAAAAAACACATGCATATGTCATGCATTTCATTGTAATATAGTGTATATGTCATGCATTTTCTGTAAAACATCCAGTGCATACTGCATCGTAATTTGCATGCATCCATTGCATCACTTCCATCCACGGCTTGCGCCTTTCCAGGTTGAGCTTGGTCTGGTATGTGCCCCTACTTTTCACGTCGAAGCACAGTTTTGTGTACGCGCCTATTCCTTGATGAGCTTGGTTTGAGGGTTGCGGCACATTTTCTGTGTTAGACATGGTTCGTATGCGTACATGCCTTTCCTAGGCAAGATTCGGTTTGGCCCGCGTGCCATATCCATTGTATCCATTCCATTGCATGCATCCATTGCATCACTTCCATCTATGGCTTGCGCCTTTCCAGGTTGAGCTTGGTCTGGTATGTGCCCCTACTTTTCACGTCGAAGCACGGTTTGTGTACGCGCCTATTCCTTGATGAGCTTGGTTTGAGGGTTGCGGCACATTTTCTGTGTTAGACGCGGTTTGTATGCGTACATGCCTTTCCTAGGCAAGATTCGGTTTGGCCCGCGTGCCATATCCATTGTATCCATTTCCATTACATTGTAGTGTAATCATTGCGTCCGGCATTAGGATCATTATTCCCTCCTCAGCGGGTCGTTTCCCCACTTATGTCATTCCACCCAATACTTGTTCTTGTGTCTATGCGAAGTACTCATAGATCAGACATCGTTCTATGGGAGACGGACTTGTTACCTCCATCAATCTATTTGACATTCGTGTGGTTTCGAATCGCTCATGATTGAATCATGATTCAATTGCCCTGCATGTAGTTTGCATTGCATATAGTTTCAATTGCATTGCATATCATTTGCATTATTTATACATAGTTTTGTATATATTGCATATCATTTTGCATTCATCATTGCATTGTCATGCATATCGCTAACAATATTGTACCTGTTAAGTTTGCTTTCTTTGCAGGCACAATATTGTATGTACGGCTCATTTGAGGCCGGTGCAACCGGACGAGCCGCACAGGTATTGTATTCTCCGCGTGAGACGTATTGAGAATTGCATAATTCTCTTACATCCTTTCTGCATTGTAGTGTAGATTGGCGCATGCTAGCTTATAACTGTCGCATGTGTGCTTCATTACAGCTTTCTTTGCATGATCATAAGTTATGCTCGGCCTTTTGCATCGTCAGTTGCATCTTGCCCTCGCCTACGGGCGCATACCTTATCTGCGGCTTGTATGCCTGTGCCTGAACTACGCTGGTTTGATTCCTAAAGGGATACGTAGGCAGCTTGCGAGTTCAACCATTTGCGCTTTGTATGTTTGTCCAAGTCTTCGGCCTTGTCAAAAATGGGTCGTCTCTGGGCTTTGACATTCACTCCCGTCATTGTTATGACTTTCGAGTTCTGTCAAAGAGGGGCAACTGTAGACACCCCATTTTTGACCGTCCTCAAGACCTGGACGTCACCGCTTGAACACTCGGTGATTATCCATGTTCGTGTTCGTTTGGAGTTCCCGGAGTTCTCGGCTACGCGCCTTGCCTCAGGACCTCCGAACTTGACCGTTTGGTGTTTGGTTTTGCACCAAACACTTTTGTTTTGCCTTGGAGGGGCAGGGAATGCCTTGTGAGGCATCCCCACACACCACCGGCAGTGGCTAGAGGCCACCGGCTGGTTGGTGTTGCCACCGGCACTATATTGTTCCGGTCGGCACTCTTTTGTGCCAGTCGGCAGTCAATTTTGGCAAATGACCATTTTGCCCTGCCGACTACTGTACAGTTGCTTTATCAGATATTTTTAGACAGCTGTATCACTTTTTGCTCCCCTCCATACACGTGTATGGAGGGATGAGCCTTTAGGCTTACTTAACTTGTAAGTTTTGTGCCTATACAAGAGAAGCCTCTTCTCTTGACTAAAAGGGTTGAAGTTCTTGAGAGACTTAGCCATTTTTAGAGAGAACCAAGCTCTGGTTTTTAGGGTTAAAATAGATACACATCCTATCTCTCTCTTTCTCTTTTGTATTCTAGGTGTTTTGGTTCACATTATTGCACTAAAACACCTAGTCTTCCACCTTTCCTTGGTGTCCTCGAAAATCAGAGCTTATTCTTGAAGTTCTTGGCTGGTTTGAAGCTCAAGGAAGCAACAACATCAAGCTTTGTAAAGGGGTCTACAAGGGTGAGACACTAACTCTCTTTTTACCCCATTTTTGCACCTTGTTTTTACCTAGCTTAGAACTGTTTTTGTGCTTAGTGTATAACACAAAAAAGTTTTGTTTTTTAAGCCTCTTTATTGTTTATTAAGAGTGTTTGGTGGTTTGGGTAGGTTTGACCACCCTTAGGCCTTGAAAAGGCCCTTTTTTGTGCTATTTTGTGAGAGATCCGAGACTTTGGTGCTTGGGCCTCTCCACCACTGAAATCTTGAGGGATTTCAGTGGTGGAGATGGTGCCTTGAAGTCTCCAAAAGGGGAGGGCCACCCCTCTCCTTGATGTCCTTGGAAAGGGCAAGTTTTGGCCTCCAAAGGAGCACCATGTTTGGTTGTTTGTTGAGCATGTCTTGGTTGCATTTTATGTTTATTATGCCCTAATATGACATTGTTATAAGTTGGTTTTGGTCCCCTATGCACGCTTAGCATAGTTGCCTTGTAATGCCTCTTTGATGCCTTAACATGCCTAGATTGTGTGCCTTAGTTTCTAGCATGTTTTAGGCTTGCATTTGTGAAGATTTTGTGCTTATATTGCCATGTTTTAGGTCTGTCCTAAGTTGTTTTGGTCAATCTTAGCATGCATTAGATAGCCTCTTTGTATTTGGCTTGTTGGCCTTAAGAGCATGAATGTATAGCATGCCTTGTTTGCATCATTTTAGTGGCTTGGAACCACCTAGCATGCTATTTCAGTCTCTTTGGTGTGCTTGTATGCTTGCCTTAGTTGCCTCTTTAGTGTTTCAAAAGCATGTGTTGTATGCCCCATGTTTTGGCCTTAATGCATGCCTTTGGTTTCATGTCATCTAGATGTCATCTAGGTGGTCCTTTAGACTTAGTTTTAAAACATATAAAACTAAGTCTAAAGGACCACCTAGATGACATCTAGATGACATGAAACCAAAGGCATGCATTAAGGCCAAAACATGGGGGTCATCTAGGTGGTCCTTTAGACTTAGTTTTATATGTTAAAACTCTGTTTTTAATTGGTTAAGTGTTACCATGCGTGGTTGTACTAGGTGTGGTTCAAAGCTTCATTGGCTTGCCTTAATGCTTGGACCATTTGTATGCCTTGTTTGGCTTGCTTTGTTAGTTGCTTTGGCACCATGTTTTGCATGCTTTTCAGAGCTTACTATGTATACTAATGGTCCATATTTGTGCCTCTTAGGTGTGTTTAAGAATTGCTTAATTATGCTTAAGTGTTGGTGCCTTAACTTGTGCATGTGTGCATGTGTGTTTGGCCCTCATGATTTAGCATTTTGGCCACTGATTTTAAGCCTATTTGAGTTGCTTAAGTCATGCGTAAGATCATCATTTAATTGGTTTGCATGCTTGTCTTGAACGCTTGCTTGAACCTTTTGCATAAGTATGTTGCATAGTCCATGTTGCATGCCTAGTTGACATGCTTAGGGTTGCATTTGCATTGTGCATGTTTGACCTCTTGAAGTGGAGTATCATAGAGGTTTAGCACCCTTGTTTGCTTGTTTGCATTGCATGCATTTGAAATCTAAGTTGCACTCTTGGTTCTTTGGGCCATCATGCATGGAAATGCGTGATTGGTGGTCCGGGAATCGAGGCACATGCCCCCTTGAGTCAAAAACATGATAAGGAGTGTGTGTAGTGCATAAATACCTTGAATCACATTGCCATGCATGTTGTTGTCCTCTGCTGCTGTGAGTTGCAGGTTTTGCAGGCATTTAGTGCCGGCCGGCAGTGTTTAGTGCCGACCGGCAGTAAACAAGCTGCCGATGGATGAATTTTGTGCCGGTGGCCTCCTCCTTTAGCCGGTGGTGCTCTACCCCAGCCGGTGGTACTCCCCAGTGCCCTGAGAGGTACTTCTGGGACTTTGGCAATTTTCTGAGGAGGAGAGCAGAGGAAACAGAGGCAATCCGTGCATGGCAGTGCGGTTCCGAGCCAGTCCCGAGCGCGTGTTGCATCCGGTCCTCATCCCGAGGCGGTTTACTGCTTTAATTAGATTAATTAATTTATTTGATTAATTTAGTGAAATTTGTAATATTTTAATTAACTTACGTAGTTAATTAATTTGTATATTCTTTTGGTCCCTCCGAGTGAGGGCAAATTTGTAATAAGTGTGTGTGAGTGGGTGTATGTCTTCCAATCCCCATTTCTTTCTTCCCTTTTATTTACCTGCTTACGATGGTAGATTAGGGCATACTTATTTTAGCATACCTTATGCAATGCATGCGTGCATCCATGCATTTGTTTACATGCACCAGGCTCGGTACATCATACAAACTGCATCGTATTTCCAATTCCAATTTGAATACGTGATAGTTGTAGCATTTCGCATGCCATTCTAGGGTTAGCCGAGCCTACTCTAAATTGCATCCTTGCCTGCGTTGCATTAGCCACTTAACATGACCTAGGGACATGCATGTCTGCTAACTAGTTTCTTGTTTTGGCACGGAGTACGATGTAAGTATTTTACGCTTTAGCATACCACATGCGTGTGAATGTTGTCATGACAGTATGCTTACCATGTGGCTAGTTGCTTATGTGATAAACTGTTTGAATGCCTGTGGGTGGAGGTTGGGTTGCTTGAGTTGGAAAACTCATTGAAATCCGTATTTTAGCCTACTTGCGAGTAGCAAAACCCGAAACGCTTTCAAAACAAACGGACATGCAATGATTATTTCCGAATTAGGCAACCTAGTCTATACTTGTTTGCTGCGCGCATAACGTAGTAAATCTAGGCTAATAATTGGGATAAGAGCATGTAATGTTTTCAAAATCGGATATCACGGTTAGTAGAGGCCGGTCTTCGGACCGGGCGAAAGGGGGTGCTCATAGCTGACCTTCCCCGATCGTACCCAAGCTCCCGAGCCAAGACATTTGGTGATGACGGACATGTGGCCTTCGGCACCGAGTTAGGGTTTCCTAAATTCCCCCATAAAAAATATTTAGGTGGCGACTCTGTAATCTGGCAAAGCAGTCCATGTTTGGCACTACTTTTCAAAAATCTGTTTTCTCAAACGATTTGCCAGAGTTGGACTCTTTGGTTCAGATTTAGAACCGCAACACAAACAAAAGGGAGAGTCCGAACCGTAGCGAGGTCCCCCCGCAGGCGTTGTTACAGGTTTCATCTTTTGAGGTAGGGATTCCTACTCACTCGTATGATCTTTGACATAGATTCTTAGTTGTTTGATAAAGTGTTGAAGTTGGGTAATTTTGGGACTTAGGGTTTCAAAATGTTTAAAAAAGGGTTTTGTCATTTTGATTCTTAAATACATGTTTTGGGTTTCAAAATGGGGTTATGGTCGTTGGTTGTTGATATTTGAACCTATGGGTTAATTTTGAGAAGTTGGGGAAGAAAGCCCTAATTTATTGTGTAAATTAATTGATATAATTAATTTTGGGGAAAATGTTGTTATTTGGAATTGAGTTGGCAATAATGAAATTGGCTCATTATATGGTAAAATGGTGGAGTTGGATTTATACATCGCTCGCTTTTGAAAACATTGATATTTTATCTGTTGGGGCTTTTATTATCTGTTTAGAAATAATTGCTTTGGGCTACCGGTGGAGGGTAGCTATGATTGTTGTAGACAATGCATGATGATTAGGCAAACTAAAACCAATCAATTGGATATGTCATAGAGGATGACGGTTGATAGAATACATTAACGATTATGTGTTGATTGATTGTGTATATGACCTATGTGTATATACGTTGTGTGTGGGGGGGAGGAGATAGGGGATGTACTCCACGGTTCTAAACCGGATGTTGCTTGGAGGAGATAGGGGATGGACTCCACTGATACAGCTCATATGCTTGTCAGTTAACGTGTTGATACAGCTTGTACGCTTATCTTTGGAAGTGTTGATATAGCTAATATGCTTACCTGTTGAAATGAGGATACAGCTTATATGCTTATCTGTTGAGATGTTGATACAACTAGTATGTTTATCTAGTGTAAGATGGGAAACATTTAATATGAGTCACTGTCTCATATAAGTGGTTGGCCAGGTTCTGAGCTGTTAATGTGAATTGTGAAATTGATAAGAAATGGAAAATGAAATGAAACATGGACATAGTGGTCATGTATGGAAACAAGTTATGAATTGATTTATGGGAATTAAACATTTATCAATTGCCAATGTCTTAGTTATTGCTCATACTTTGTTTAGCATATCTCTACTGGGCGTTGGCTCACCCTATATGGGAACATTATTTTCAGGTACAGGTAGCATGCCACCTCCAAGAACTTAGCTTGGATGGATATGAGAGTTGAAGACTTTCTTTTTGATTATTTTGTTTGTATTACATGTATATCAAGCCAAGGGCTTATTTTGTATAGAGTTAGTACTCTTCTTTTCTGTACCAAGTGTTAACTTGGAAAGCTGTAAGCCTGTAGGGCAATTGCTTTAGTTGTTAACATGTAATACTGTTGTAAGAACTACTCTGATGAATGGAAAATCGTTGATTTCTTTATACTATTGCATGTCTAAAATGATGGGATTTATGTGTTATTTTGAGGGCGTTACAGATGGTTGAAGGAGTGTGTGTACAATGGCATGAGTAAAAGTATAATTGATACATTTAGTGTGCGTTTGAGAAAATTAATTAATAATTAAATTATAAAGTGTGTGTACTGAGAAATGATGTGGATTGAGACAATTAAGTGTGTGGAAATAGAATTTCCTTGGTCTCATGGGCCGCTCAACTTGATATTTTTAAGATTTCAAAATAAGGTAAATTACTAATAGGTCCTCATAGTTAGACTTAATTTCCATTAAATCTTATTGAAAATAAGTCTTAATAAAATCATCGCTAAAAATAACTTTTTGTGATCATTTTTTGCATGTCGTTAAAAATTGACAATTAATGACTTTTTTTTGTTACGATTTTTATAAATTGTCACTAAAACTTATAATTAGTAACTTTTTTTGTGACGAATTTTTCAAACAATCGCTAAAAGTTGAAAAGTAGTTGTGGGGGCCGAGTAAATTGCTACGTAGATTAGCCGAATATATTAAAGAAGGAAATCAAATCATGTACTATACGGCTCCAGCCCCGAGGGACAGAGGCCGAATATCCAGATCGACCTCTGAATCAATTATAAACTAGGCCGAATATGAAGAGATAGCTGAATGAGCGATTATTCATTGGACGAAAGGTGGGCCCAACCATCAACATCAAGGACGACTATAAATTAGAAGAGCATCAGCTAGAAGAGGTATGTGAGAACAAGTAAGTTTAACTTGAGATATAAGCAACCAAGAGAGTATACACTGACTTGTCCGTCAGAGTGCTAATTTCGGCACCCCTGATCGGAGTGTTCATTCCTTTTCAATTGACTAGCTGAGGATCATGAGCATCCTACTGGATCCAAAGAGTATTTCCGAACCACTTCTCCACAATTGGCGCCGTCTGTGGGAATACTCCAACATATCCATGGCGGGCGTAACGAAAGATCCTCCGATAGTCGCTGACGACCTTACGCGACGAGACGATACCACTCCAAGCAACATGCTTGGGCCCGTGACCATCGCTACACGAAGGACCTTGAATTTCGACTCAGTTGCCCAGACCTCACCCTCGACATCAGCACATGAGACAATACAAGCGATTATGGATCAGGCGAAGCAAAACGAATAGAGGTTGGAAAACATGATCACTAAGAACGAGCACCTTCGACAGGATTTGGCCTTGGAGGTGGAAAAATCCCAACAAGCCGCACGCCAAGATCCGGAACGACCTCTGAAAAAGGATGGTCGATGAACTCGAGTTCAGAGACAAGATAGTGACAGTGATTCTGACTCATCATCCCCAGAATCCAAAAAGAAAGGACGAGTCGAAACCTCTAGTTCCTCTGAAGAGAGTCCGCGTGCACAGAATAAGTGAGGAAGAAATGGTTCAGACGAAGAGGATCAACATGACCCCTTTGTTCGACGGATCGCAAGGGCAGTGCTACCCAAAAAGTTCAAAGCTCCATCGTTCACCCTATACGATGGAAAATTGGACCCCACAGATCACATCCATCATTATAAGCAAGCCATGACGCTACATGCAGACGACGAGGCCCTCATGTGTCGAATATTTCCGAGCAGTTTGGGACCTTTGGCCGTCATATGGTACTATAAATTGGAGCCGGCATTGATTAAGAGCTTCCATCAACTCCAAAAATCCTTCAGGGCAAAGTTCATCACCAATGAGGTCCAGCCAAAGCAGGCCGATTCTCTCTGGGCTATGCAAATCCAACCAAGGAAAACCCTACAAGCGTATTCGGCGCACTATTGGGAATGCTTTAATCTCGTAGATGATGCCTGCAATGACTTCATGGCCATCACCGCCTTTAAAATGGGGTTGCATCCTGATAGTGCCCTCCGCAGCTCCTTAACCAGAAGGCCCCCCAAAACAGTCTGGTCATTAATGAAGAGAGTCGAGGAATACTGCAAAGTGGAAGATGACGCCTTGCGGGTCAAAGCCGGGAACAAGGCCAACAAGATGGCCCCATCTGAAATCGTTCAGCCGATAAATTCTGTACCATCACGGAGCCCTGAACCACGAAATCGGACTAAACGAGACAAAAGACGAGAGTCGCGCCGATCAAATGACCAATGTCCACACCGGGCTAGTGAACAACTTCAAGTAGATAGCAGGTGCATAAGGTGCACGGACAAGAAATATATGGAGTTGTTAGAGCCGATTAGCACGGTTATGTCTAAAGTACAACATCTGCCGTTCTTCAAATGGCCACCCAAGATGGTGGGACCTCCCGACACGAGGAGGCGGGATAGGCGGTGCGAATATCACAAAGACCACGGTCATGATACCAAAAGTTGTTATGCTTTGAAAGATCACCTTGAAGAGTTGGTACAAGACAGTCGGCTTAAGCAACACGTCCGAAAGAACAACTCAACCAAAACAGTTGCTTTACGGCAGGATTCACCTCCACTCGGCGTAATCCATATGATATACAGCTTGCCAACGGCATCCGCCGTACATACAATTCAGTCACATCTAACCCCCAAAAGAAAATCACACTAGCGAAACGACCCCACGAAGCTGCGAGTATTACTTTCGATGATTCAGATTTGGCCGGCGTGACGCTCCCCCACATTGATCCCTTGGTCATCAAGCTACGCGTAAACCGATTCACCGTTGAGCATGTTCTCATTGATCAGGGGAGCACTTCGGAAGTTATGTACTACAAGACCTTCATCAAACTCAGCTTCATTGAGTCGGACCTGTCTCCAGCTCATTACCCGTTATTCGGTTTCAACGCTAATCCAGAATATCCGTTGGGCAAAATCACACTACCAGTTCGAGCGGGCTCCCAATCAATGGATGTGGAATTTTTGGTTGTCAAGCTTCCTTCGCCCGAATAATCTCATCATGGGACGAACTTGGCTGCATACCATGCAGGTCGTGCCAAGCACCTATCATCAACTACTTCGCTTCCCGACTGAACACGGCATTGAACAAATTCGTGGTTCCTAGAAATCGGCACAAGCATGTTATCTTCTTGCCGCAAAGACACCAAGATAGCTGGAAGTGAATTCTATTAAGGTGCCAAATCGAGAGAGCCTCCACGATGTTGGGCGGCTCCCAAGTGAAAAGGCAACCAAAGCCCTGGATCGAGTTAAAATTGACGGGAATCTTGACAGATTCTTCATGGTCGGCGCTTCCCTGAATAAAGTCGACAGGCAGCAGCTAATTTCCTTCTTACTCGGCAACCTTGATGTATTTGCGTGGTCACCATATGAGATGCCAGGGGTGGATCCATCTGTTTCTTAGCACTGATTAAACGTTGACCCCAAATGTAAGCCGATTATTCAGAAAAGCCGGCGGTCAGCCGCTTAACACACAACTGCCGTTGTTGAAGAAGTTGACCGGTTACTTGATACCAGGGCAATCCGCGAAGTGACCTATCCTACATGGCTGTCGAATACTGTGGTTGTAAAGAAGAAAAATGGAACTTGGCGTGTTTGTGTGAATTTCACGGACTTAAACAAAACTTGTCTCAAAGATTGCTTTCCCCTCCCCAAAATTGACCAACTTGTAGATGCAACGGTACATCATCAACGTATGAGCTTCTTGGATGCATACAGGGGCTACCATCAAATTGTAATGCATCCAGAGGACCAAGACAAAACTGCATTCCTCACCCCAAGAGGAACCTATTGCTATAAGGTTATGCCTTTCGGGCTGAAGAATGTGGGGGCAACCTACCAAAGACTAGTCACTGCTATGTTCAAAGAGCAACTCGGCCGTACTATGGAAGTGTACATCGATGATATGGTGGTCAAGTCCAAAGAAGAGCGAACTTATCTAGCCGATCTGGAAGAGACATTCGGCATTCTTCACAAATACAAAATAAAGCTGAACGCTTCCAAATGTGCCTTCGACATCGGATCCGGCAAATTCCTTGGCTACATTGTTAACCACCGCGGAATTGAAGCCAACCCGAGGCAAATCACAGCAATTCTAGAGCTCGCCTCTCCTCGGTCAGTCAAAGAGGTTCAGAAGCTGATGGGAATGGCCACCGCACTCAACAGATTCATCAGTCGTTCCACAGATCGCTACCGGCAATTCTTTCATACCCTTCGTCCGGGTAAAGCTTTTGAATGGACCCCCGAGTGCAAAGCCACTTTGGAAGGTTTGAAGACTTACCTCCGGTCAGTTCTGCTCTTGACAACACCTTCGGTAAGTGATCCGCTCATTTTATATCTGGCAGTTTCCGACCGGGCTATTAGCGCCATACTGTTAAAGGAAGAACTTGGGGAGCAGCAGCCAGTTTATTATGTGAGCAAAGCAATGGTTGACGCCGAAACATGCTACCTTCCGTTCGAAAAACTCATCCTGGCTCTCATCATGGCAGCAAGAAAACTGATGCATTACTTTCAGGGATATACCATTGGGGTACTAACGGACTACACCCTCCGGTCAGCACTCCGTAGTGCAGAAGCATCAGGGCGCATTTCAAAATGGGCTCTCGAACTCGGCCAGTATGATAGTCAATTTCTACCCAGAACCTCAATCAAGGGGCAAGTGCTCGCCGACTTTGTGGCTGAATTCATTGGATGCCTTGCCGACTTTAAGTCTGATCAAATTCAACCTAAGCCGAACTGGAGAATTTACGTGGCGACATTTGGCAATTGTATTGTGACGGACCATCCAACTAACGTGGCAGTGGAGCGGGTGTAGTGATCATGGCTCCCAACGGGCAATAATCGAGCAGGCTGTTAAACTAAGCTTCGAAGCATCAAACAATGAGGCCAAATACGAAGCATTGTTAACCGGCTTGTGGAATACACATCTCCTTGGTGCTCGGCGTTTGCTTATCTCCTGCGACTCAAAGCTAGTCATCAACCAATTGAAGGGGGAATACGCAGCCAAAAATGACCGTATGGCAGCTTACATGAAAATAGCCAACTCTTTGCTTGCAAAATTCGACCATCATGAATTAAATCAAATAACCCGGGGATCAGAACACACATGCAGACGCCCTGGCCTGCCTAGCCTCCGCCATCAACTCAGAAATTAAACAAACAATTGAAGTAGGATTCATCCCTGAGTCGAGCATTGCCCCCTCAGAGTCGATTCAAACCAATATCATAGAATCAGGTCCAAGTTGGATGGACCCCATCACTGCATTTCTATCTTCCGAACAGCTCCCAACGACCAAGAAAGAAGATCACAAACTGTGAAACAAAGCCCTATGATATTACTTAGATCCGCAAGGAAAGCTCTATAAAAAATCCCTTTCTGGTCCATACCTAGAATGCGTTCATCCGGATAAAGTCAAAGAACTCTTGACCGAAATACACGAAGGTAGTTGTGGTGCCTATTCTGGTGGGCATTCTTTGGCTCATTGAGCTGTAACACAGCGGTACTACTGGCCGACCATGAGAGCTGATGCCGAGTGTTACGTCAAGAAATGTGAACAGTCCTAGAAGTTTTCCCCGTTAACCCATTTGCCAGCCGAGGAGTTGAGCTCAATCACCAGTTCGCTCAATGGGGGCTTGATATCATCGAGCCATTGCCATGGGCCCCAGGTAACAAGCGATTCTTAATTGTCGTGACGAATTACTTCACAAAATAGGTCGAAGCGGAGGCACTAACACACATCCATGATACTAATGTTAGGCGCTTTGTATGGAAAAATATCATAACACAATTCGACATTCCAAGAGCTCTCATTTCAGACAATGGCACCCAGTTTGATTGTGGCGTCTACCGAGAATTGTGTAGCACGTATGGTATTTGGCCCTATTTCTCCACCCCGACTTATCCACAGAGCAATGGTCAAGCTGAAGCCTCCAACAAAGCCATCTTGGATGGCATCAAGAAGAGGCTGGAGAAAGCTAAGGCAGATGGGTCGAAGAATTACCGAGTATGTTGTGGGTTCATCGCACTACTTCGAGGCGATCCATTGGGTAAATGCCGTTCACTTTATGCTTCAGAACCCAAGCAATCATCCCCCTGGAGATCGGCCTCCCAACCTTGAAATTGAAAATTTTTGATATGGGCCGAAATGACATGATGCTTGCCTTGGATTTGACTCTGATTGAAGAATGAAGAGATCGTGCCCTTGCATCCATGGCACGATACCAGCAGCAGCTTGCTAAGTCGTATAATCAACGTGTTCAGCTACGTCGCTATGCACTAGGAGAATTGGTCCTGAAGAAAGTACTTCCCGCTGCCAGGAATCCGGCTGACGAAAAATTGGGTTCTAACTGGGACGGCCCCTATCAGATCAATTCAATAACGGGAATAGGGGTATATCGGCTCAAAGACATGTTTGGGAGAAGCCTGCTGCGTCCTTGGAATTCCACACATTTGCGTAAATTTTATCATTAACCCGACTTGTGGGGCATGATAACTTGTTTTGAATATTCACCGTGTACAACTTTCACTCTTTTAATGCAAGACTTCTTATCTCGCTATACGAAATTTTAGTTCGAAGACAAAAGCCTCCGAATTCGGAGCCCCATCAATGAATGACACTTTTGGGCTGAGTAAGCCTCCGGATTCAAAGCGCCCTTCGTGGATTTCCCGATTAGGCAAGATAAAAGCCTCCGAATTCAGAGCCCCATCAGTGAATGACACTTGTGGGCTAAGTGAGCCTCCGGATTCAGAGCGCCCTTCGTGGATTTCATGATTAGCCAAGATAAAAGCCTCCGAATTCGGAGCCCCATCCGTACAAGACACATCTGGGCTGACTAAATCTCCGGATTCGGAGCACTCTTCGTGGAATTCACGATTGGCCAAGATAAAAGCCTCCAAATTCGGAGCCCCATCTGTGCAAAACACGTTTGGGCCGACTAAGTCTCTGGATTCGGAGCGTCCTTCGCAGATTTCACGATTGGCCAAGATAAAAGCCTCCGAATTCGGAGCGCCCTTCGTGGATTTCACGATTGGCCAAGATAAAAGCCTCCGAATTCGGAGCCTCATCAGTGAATGACACTTTTGGGCCGAATAAGTCTCCGGATTCAAAGCGCCCTTCGTGGATTTCACGATTGGCCAAGATAAATGCCTCCGAATTCGGAGCCCCATCTTTGTAAGACACGATCGGTCTGAGTTTGGCGAAGATAAATGCCTCAGAATTCGGTGCGCTTTTTGTGAATATTATGATTAAAACGCATAAACGTAGTTGGCGAAAAATGGAAGATGATGATAACCGAATTTATAAACATAAATTGAAACAACACGCAAATGTTTAAAATAAAATGTTTCATTGAATTAATTGATAATACATAATTCGCTCCCAATCTACATTAGAGCGTTACAATATGTCTAGTTTTATTCGGCATCCCCCTCATCATCACTCTTCTCGACTTCGAAAGCCGCAAAGGGAAAATGATGACTATGATATAGCGGCGATGCCGAATCAACGCCTGCTGCCCGGAGAGCCTCTACGGCCTGGAGAGCCTTGACCTACCCATGCTTAAATCCACGATTCTCGCATCGGCAGACCTCCTCGACAAGATTTTCCTTAGTCTTCTGTATCCCAACTTTTCGGCCCTCATGGAAGGCTTTTTCATAAGCCCTGGTCCTTGCCGCCTTTATTGCAAACATGCTTTCCGTATCTCGATCGGCAATAGCATGACTTATGAGCCGTTGGGTCACCCTTTCTTCCACAATCAGGTTAGGTTGGCCAGCCGATTGTGTCTCAGCAGTTTTCACCTTCCTTAGTTCGCGCTCAGCCTTCTCTGCACGAGCTTCTAAGCTTCGAATGTGTTCATTCTTCTGCTTTATCTCCCGCCATGCGGCACGAAGGCGCATGCCGATCTCATAGGCGGTATACAACCATTTCATCGCTCCATGGATGCCCTCTCGAAACACTTCGAAATCAGGTCGGCCGACTATCGATTACTGGACTTCGGGTGGAAAAATTTGTCGAGCAAACTCGATCGCCACATTTGGGTCGTGTACAACTGAATCTGCTTCCGTTATCGGTTTGTTCCCCACAAAAACCGTAAAACTTAACAGGCGCGGTGTCGCACTGGTTTCTTCTCTCGAGCATGGTGGAAGGGAGCTGCCACATTGCTGTTTTTTCCTTCTAGGTGACCTACTTCAACGACATGGGGACTGGCGTTTTTCACGTTCCCTCGACGTCCTACTCCCCATACGCGAAGGCTCGCCACCTCGATTCATCTCTGTGTCCAACTCCGCGAGTGTTCTCCCTTCTCCTCTGCTGTTGAAAAATAGCCTTCTAGACATCTAGTTCAAACCCACTACTCTTCTCCCTCCTGTGATCCGCCAAATTTGGACACCAATATGGACCCTAAACGAACATAGCCCCCACCCATCTTATTAATCGCGGGTGCAGCGTTCCCAAAGTGCTCCCTTCAATGCTCTGCGCCACAAACTGATATGGATCAGCAGTCTTGTTCATTAATTTGGCAGTCTGTGTTCATTACCTTAAGGGGCAAAGGCAGATTCATCAATCTATTCAGCCTAAATATCAGAGCTCCTAGCCGAATTGCTATTGTGCCCTAGCAAATCCCTAAACTGCCATTTTTCAGGCAGTCCGTGTTCATTACCTTACTGGGGCAAAGGCAAATTCATCAATATATTCGGCCTAAATATCAGAGCTCCTAGCCGAATTGTTATTTTGCCCTAGCAAATCCCTGAGCTATCGTTCTCAGGTGGTCCGTGTTCATTACCTTACTGGGGCAAAGGCAGATTCATCAATCTATTCGGCCTAAATATCAGAGCTCCTAGCCGAATTGCCATTTTCAGGCGGTCCCGTTCATCAACCTGCTAGGGCAAGGGCAAATTCATCAATCTATTCAGCCTAAATATCAGAGCTCCTGGTCGAATTGTCATGATTCCCCAACAGATTTTTTGAACTGCCGTTTTTAGGTGGTCCTGTTCAATTTTGCTGAGGCAATGCCAGATTTATCAATCTATTCGGCCTAGATATCAGTGCCATGCGTTAAGACGTTCCTATGCCCGAGCAAATCCCTGAACTGTCATTTTTCGGCGGTCCTGTTCATCAACTAGTTGGAGCAAGGGCAGATTCACTAATATATTCGACTAAGTTGCAGTGCTATACAGTTATTTTTGCACTGGATTAATTCAATAGTTTGTTCATCACATTTCATGTTTTTACATCTTACTTAGCCGATTGACAAGCACATTCATCAAACAGAAAGACAAAAGCAAGGCAGAAAGGAAAAAGCAATTTGCATTCATAAATTGAGCACAAACAGAAGTCATTTTACAAATGAAAACTACCCTACGTTAGCTTCTGACAAAAACAAACAGTCAAAATTCTAACAAAGTCTAACAAAATCTTCATACACAGAATACCAAAATAAAACGAAAAATACTTGCTCTAGGTCAGTCTTTAGGGTCAGACTCTAGCAGCTCAATGCCTACTTGTTCGTATGGAATCGGTTGCTCCGATACCACGTTAGTGGCAGCTAAGGCTTTGAGCCAGCCGTGTTTGAACCCCCTGTTCTCAAACTTCGGCACTTCCTCTACGTAATTCTCCAAAGCCGCATCCTTGCCGGCTTGGAACAACTTGGAAATCTCAGATTCGGAGTTTGCCATCACCCTCCTTGGCTCCTTCAAATCGGCCTCCAACTTGGCAATTGTCTCATTGGCCAATTTGAGTGCTTCTTCGTTGGCACTCGCCCTCTCCTCGGCGGCCAATCTCAGTCAGTCAGCAACTTTGGCCTTATCTTCTTTGGCATCGGCCCTCGCTCTCTCTGCCGCCGCTTTCATGGCCTCAGATTCAGCTCTGAGAGAGGCCTCTGCTGCCTTCCCCTTCTCGTTTTCCACTTCGGCTGTGAGAAAGCGATCTGTTCGATAGCGTCATGTTGGCGATGGCCAATCTCCGCTATCCTTCCTACTGCCTACAAAACAAGAAATCGATAAGCCAATATAAATTTTTCTTTTGATTAGTCTTGCACAATTACAAAGATCATGTACCAATATCGCCGACTGAGCGGCTAATGCGATGGACAGTAGATCGTGCTCTGCCCTAAAGGTTGCTCTATCAACCGGCAGAGAAATAGAGGAGGCCAAGCTCAAGGCCACAGCTGGGTCTTTTACAGCCGATGCATCAGAAGCAACCGGTGTGTTCCTTATCCTTGGTTGTATTATAAACAGCACGACCAAGTCCGACTCTTCCATTCGTGACTATTTATCTACTAGGTCTTCAGAATAATCGGCTTCTTGTTCGGCCGGATGTTTTTCCCCCTTTTGCTCCGTCACTTGGTCTTGTTGATCGACAACAGGCTCCGTATCGGCCACATCAGTCTGAACCACCTCAACGGGAGCAGGTGGAGTCTTTTCCCTAGCGTCAGGTGGAGGGGGCGAAGGTTCATTTCGCTCAGCCTCGGCTCTCCGACGGGCAACCATCCTCTCGGCATTTCTCCGCCTGGCCATTTGAGTGAGTGACTCGCCAGCCATGTTGTCAGGATACAAGCCGAGTAGGTCCCCCAAGTCGGTGAAAATGTATTCGAAGGACACGTCTGCTCAGCCAGAAGTGGATGGAGGATTAAGGCCGACTTCTTCAAAAGCCAAATTTAGTGTTGCGCCAACCTCTTCCTCTAATCTGTCAGATCTGTCCTAGGGTGGTTGATTCGGCTGCTCAGCGACCCCTTTGGCTACTTGTTCGTCCACCGGCTCTGAGTCTAATGCCTCAAAACCAATCTGCCTAAGGTTCTTGAAGCTCGAAAAAACAAGCGCCGTAAGGTGCTGTTCACCCCTCGAAATCGGAATGTTATCAGCGGTCGAAAAGGTAGTGTAGGTCGGCTCGTATCTCGAAAGAATGTGGGCCACCCTCCCCTGCTTCTGAAGATTCGAACGGCCGAAGAACTGGAGTGCGGCTTTGATCTACGCGAGTATAGCGTCATCGGCCGAAACGAGAACTTTTTTCAAATTGTTTCCTACACAAATAAAACGGTAAGTACGTAGAAGTTGAACCAAGTAAACATTTAATAAAAACGCATGGGGGATTAAACGGCCACCTGGTTCGCCCCTTCGCCTAGGCACTAAATCTTGACGATCTTCGCCCTCACCGAATTTCGAGTTGCCACGAACAACGACCATGACATTATCAACACGCTTACCAGAGTTGGCAAGCATTGTCACCAGATGATGGTCGGTGTCCTTGGCCTTGAGGAAATAGCGCCCCTACCAACTAGTGGATTTGGCCAAGGCATAACAATGCCGAATGGCAGGGATTCCAAGGTTAAGCCTAAGGCGTCGGTTTAGTTCTACAATCCCCATTATTATTCTGTAAAAATTTACGTTCGGCTGAGAAGGGATTAAACCCCAATGGCGAAGGACAGCCCTCAAAAGTGGATGAAAGGGAAAACGGACTCCGCCCTCAACAATTGACAAGAGAGGAAAGACGATTGTACTCTCGTCAATCCTCTCTGTGTCAATCACGTTCTCTGCCAAGAGTGACAGATGGACGTCGTCAGGAATGGAAAAATGACGACGGAAACCAGAGACTCAATCCGCTGAAAGAAGGGCTTTCACCATCATAGCAGGTAAAGTGGGCACTCTAAACAGCAAACAAATAAGGAAAAGGAGTCGAAATGGAAGAGAGAAAAACTTACAAGAAATGAGGACAATGAAGAATGGAAAAAGATTGCAAAGGGCATGAAGCGAGGGAGGTGAACTGACAGCAACAAGAAACCTTGTGCATTCAAAAAAACATACGAATGAAGAGACAACACGGTTTCAAATCGTATTAAATGAATGAAGCATACAAAGGGGCGGGAAATTGTAATCATGCCTAAAAAGAGTAGGCATTCTGATGCTTGCATTGGAATAAGGGAAACTGCCGTATTTTTTGACCCTCTAAGTCCAAAACCAAACATGCCGGCTAACTGACATTAGTAGGATGTTTGGGGGGCAATTGTGGGGGCCGAGTAAATTGCTACGTAGGTTAGCCAAATATATTAAAGAAGGAAATCAAATCATGTACTATACGGCTCCAGCCCCGAGGGACAGAGGCCGAATATCCAGATCGGCCTCTGAATCAATTGTAAACTGAGCTAAATATGAAGAGATAGCCGAATGAGCGATTGTTCATTGGACGAAAGGTGGGCCCAACCATCAACATCAAGGACGACTATAAATAAGAAGAGCATCAGCCAGAAGAGGTATGTGAGAACAAGTAAGTTTAACTTGAGATATAAGCAACAAAGAGAGTATACACTAACTTGTCCGTCGGAGTACTAATTCCGGCACCCCCGACCGGAGTGTTCATTCCTTTTCAGGTGACTAGCTGAGGATCACGAGCGTCTTACTAGATCCAAAGAGTATTTCCGAACCATTTCTCCATAGTAGTGATCTTTTTTTGTGACAATTTTCTTAAACTGTCACTAAAATTTATAATTAGTGATATTTTTTTGTGATAAAATTTTCAAACTATTGCTGAAAATTAGCAATTACTGACATTTTTAATAGTGTTTGCTAAAAAAAAGCCATTAATTATCATAGGACCTATTAAACAATAAATCCACTTATTAGGACCTACATGTAAGTCCTCCTAAAACTATTTAGTTTATAGGATTAGATTGGGCTGAGATTTTGGGTTCGGGGGCGCTACCCCTCGTTCCCGCCTGGGCGCTGCCCCCTGGACTGCACTAGCTAACCAGGCAGCTCGATCCCTGACATAGTTAGCGAAGTGGCAAACATGAAAGAATTAACTTCACAAACTTCTCTGCAAGGTACAATTCGGGTTGGATTGACATCTAAAACTCATAGCCTCACTGAAATAAAAGAACGAACAAAATTATAACTGAAAGGAGTTTTGTCAAACGAGATTGTCAATAATAAAAACCTAACAACAATACTATATTTCTTGAGTAATTTCATAACGGGCCAAGTTAAAACTTCTTATCCCAAGGCCAACGAATATATTTGGGTG
>JAPPVO010007097.1:0-26903 GCA_030407325.1 Camellia japonica
TAGGCAGCTTCATCCTGAAGTTCAGCCATAAACTTTTCCCCGATCAACTTTGTCCATTTGATCATCTTGGTCATCTTTGCCCATCAACATTTATCGCAATCTCCGGTACAGTGCTAGTCAGACTAGGGGCAACTTTTCGTTGCTGTACAGTGCCGCGGTACCGTTCAAACAAGGGGCAACTTTCCAGTTGCTAGGATCCGGGGTTGTGCATCTCGGTGACAGATCTCAAGCGTGTCTAGTTCTGATTCATATCGAAAATAGTTTTGAAAAGTTTTAATGAAGCTGACTTCTGTTCAAATAAATCTTTTTACAACTAAGACCATTTCTGGACCAAAACGGAAAATTTTCAGTACCACAACCTTCAATTTCATTGATTTCAAAACAGAGTTCTCTTGCTCTTGCATACAATTGAAGTTGTTTTTATTACATTCATAAAGAAAACTTGAAAGTACTAATAAAGCAATAAATCCGGGGCATGGTCAAGTCAAATGTCCCTGCGCCCCCTCCCAGAGCTGGTCGAAGCTTCTGATACCAAGCTGGGCCCGATCTGTGCCTCTTCATTAAGCCAATCCAAACACTCATCAGACAAAGTGCAACTGAAAGCGGGAGTGGGGGCCAGGAGTTCTCTCGCCCTCCATGCTGTGGCATACCAGGCCAGCTGTGCGCCTCGAATCGGGAATGTAACCGGGTACTCTATCCCTTCCGGCGGACAAGTCTGATTGTGACCAAACTGGCGTAGGATACGGAATGGGAAATAGAAGACACAGTGAGTCAAGCCAATCAATTGGATCCCGGGTTGACGGGTCATGCTGTAACTCATCAATGGAAGATTGAGCCAAGGGCACCGCCAAGCAATGTGATCTGCGGACAAACTGCACATCCATTCAAACCACCAACCCTCATCAAGGGCGTCAACTAGGCGTTGCCTGAAGAAGTAGCCACGAGCTGAATATGCTGGGCAAGAGTCCACGACCTTCAGTTTGTCCATCAACCACACCTGGGGAGGGATGAAAAATGAGAGAATAAAGAATAGAGAGAAGTACGATGAGAGAAAAAGTGAGGAAAGGGTTTTTGTGAGAAAAACCGAGCCTGAGGGCCGAGTGATGTGAGCAAACATAAAATGTGAGATGGGGTGGGAAACGTTACCTGCAGTAATAGTGGACTCCCTGCTAACCTGATCGTCTCTCGACGATAAAAGGCGTCTAAGCCCAGCAGTGTCTCAGCCAGGACCATGGCGATGCAGCTTTTGCCCTCCTTCAAACCTTGGGCAACTTCAATCAACCGGACACTGGGCCCTCCGGAACCAGAGATAAACAGAAAATGAGACAGCAGGCATAAACAGAGGGCGTGTCGCCGAAAACCTTGCCAGTGATGGTCGCCGCGATCACCAGTCTCGGAAAAACGACAAACCAAGCTCGGAACATCTAATGTCCCGTCGCAAATTAGAGAACGAGCATCGGGCATTGAGAGTCCACACATTTGTCCCAAAGCTTGAGCATGGCCAAAACGAAGTTGGGGCAGGATCTCCTCATCGCGCTCAGATTCCATTAGAGCTTGGAAATCTTCAAAAGTGGGACACACCTCTTGCCCGCTAAAGCTAAAGACATGCGTTACTGGGTTCCAAAACCTTGCCGCGGCATGGAGGAATGGAAAATGCAGCGGGGTACGGCGCAAAGTGAATAGTGCTTTTATGCCGAAAGCCCGAAAATTTAGCTTTTCCGAGCCATCCAAGTTGTTAATCCAAGTTGCGAGATTTTGGGCAAGAAATTCTTCCATTTGGAGTAAATCAGTGTGGAAGTGAAGAGAACCACGAAGTTGAGACCTCTTTTGAAGAGGATAAGGTTGAGTGAAAGACAGATGTCAACATTCTGCTGGTGCTGACATTTTAGTGCCGACCGGCCAATTATAGTGCCGACCGGCCATTTGTTTCGGCCGGTGGATCCCCATTTCGGCCGATGGCCATTCCTCGAGGCCGGTAGCCTTTCTCCTCGGCCGGTGGTTCTCTTCCTAGTCCTCTGAGCTGTTTATGCTGGGAATTTGGAAGATCCCACCACTTTCGATGCCCTCCAGTGATCAATTCTTACGAGGGCGCGCCCATTTGCTTATCGAGTTGTTGCATATTTGCTTATCGAGTTGTATTTCACTCTCTTTGAGTCTTTGTAATGTTTATCAAGGTGTACTCGCTTTCGGCTAGTTTGCTGAGTCCCCCTGTTTTTGCTTATCGAGTTGTAATTGGTTTACTACCTGATTATTACGACGCGATGCTTTGTTTTCAAAACGCAGTTTCAATTTTAGTCACCTTGTTGTGTGATGCCTTGCGATGCGATGCATAGAACATACAAATGTAACACCTTTTGAACAAACAGCTGTTTCATTTCCATCATATGTTTTGAAAGAGAAAACACACGCTTTTGAGAAATAAAACCTGCCTAAGGCAGTGCAATGTGCTTAAACTCCTAGTAAAAAGGGAAGTAAAGTAGAAGAATAGCAGGGTAGCAGAGTGCTGGGTTTGACACCGGTAACCTTCCCCCCCCCCCCCTTTCGGTCATCGTACCTTTCACGCCCCTGTTCGGGTCAATTGTGTGGTTTGGCACTTCATCACTCAAAGCAATACAAGGAAATACACTGTCAGTATGAAAGTGGACTTTCGAGTTGACCTCAAGCCATGACTTTTGTGAAGCGATGCTCGATACATGCGAAGGACGATCCTTCCCGTATCCTTTTATATCTTGTGAATTCCGTAAATCATTCCAATCATACTGTGCTGCAACACGTTGCGTTTCGGCATCATGTTTTACCATGTTCAATTTCAAGTTCTCTTTATATACACATTGCATGGTATGCGTGCCTTGGTTTACTGATATGTGTTCAAGTTCTCCTTATATACACATTGCATGGTATGCGTGCCTTGCTTTACTGATATGTGTTCAAGTTCTCTTTATATACACATTGCATTGTATGCGTGCATTGCTTTACTCACATGTGTTCAAGTTCCTATATACACATTGCATTGTATGCGTGCATTGCTTTACTGATAAGTGTTCAAGTTCCTATATACACATTGCATTGTATGCGTGCATTGCTTTACTGATATGTGTTCAAGTTCCTATATACACATTGCATTGTATGCGTGCATTGCTTTACTCACATGCGTTCAAGTTCCTATATACACATTGCATTGTATGCGTGCATTGCTTTACTCACATGTGTTCAAGTTCCTATATACACATTGCATGGTATGCGTGCCTTGCTTTACTGATATGTGTTCAAGTTCTCTTTATATACACATTGCATTGTATGTGTGCATTGCTTTACTCACATGTGTTCAAGTTCCTATATACACATTGCATTGTATGCGTGCATTGTTTTACTGACATGTGTTCAAGTCCCTATATACACATTGCATTGTATGCGTGCATTGCTTTACTCACATGTGTTCAAGTTCCTATATACACATTGCATTGTATGCGTGCATTGCTTTACTCACATGTGTTCAAGTTCCTATATACACATTGCATTGTATGCGTGCATTGCTTTACTCACATGTGTTCAAGTTCCTATATACACATTGCATGGTATGCGTGCCTTGCTTTGCTGATATGTGTTCAAGTTCCTATATACACATTGCATTGTATGCGTGCATTGCTTTACTCACATGTGTTCAAGTTCCTATATACACATTGCATTGTATGCGTGCATTGCTTTACTGATAAGTGTTCAAGTTCCTATATACACATTGCATTGTATGCGTGCATTGCTTTACTGATATGTGTTCAAGTTCCTATATACACATTGCATTGTATGCGTGCATTGCTTTACTCACATGTGTTCAAGTTCCTATATACACATTGCATTGTATGCGTGCTTTGCTTTACTCACATGTGTTCAAACCTACTATCTTGCTGTACACCTTGCATGCATTATCACCCACTTTCGACTGCCTGTCATGCATGTTGCTAACGGCGTTGTACCTGTTACGTTTGTTTTCTTTGCAGGCACGATATTGTATGTACGGCTCATTTGAGGCCGGTGAAACCGGACGAGCCGCACAGGTATTGTATCCCCCGTGTGAGACGTATAGAGAATTGTATAATTCTCTTACATCCTTTTTGCATTGTAGTACAGTCTGACGTATGCTAGCTTATAACTGTCGCATGCGTGCTTCATTACAGCTTTCTTTGCATGATCATGAGTTATACTCGGCTTCTTGCATTTTCAGTTGCATTTTGCCCCTGCCTTCAGGCGCTTATCTTGCTTGCCTTGCATGTTTGTCCAAGTCTTCGGCCTTCTCAAAAATGGGTCGTCTCTGGGCTTTGACATTCACTCCCGTCATTGTTATGACTTTCGAGTTCTGTCAAAGAGGGGCAACTGTAGACACCCCATTTTTGACCGTCCTCAAGACTTGGACGTCACCGCTTGAACACCCGGTGATTATCCATGTTTGTGTTTGTTTGGAGTTCCCGGAGTTCTCGGCTACGCGCCTTGCCTCAGGATCTCCGAACTCGACTCTTTCGTGTCTGGTTTTGCACCAAACACTTATGCTTTGCCTTGGAGGGGCAGGGAATGCCTTTTGAGGCACCCCCACACACCACCGGCAGTGGCTAGAGGCCACCGGCCGGTTGATGTTGCCACCGGCACTATATTGTGCCGGCCGGCTCTATTTTGTGCCGGTCAGCAGTCAATTTTGTCAAAATGACAATTTTGCCCTGCCGACTACTGTGCAGCTGCTTTTTGAGATATTTTTAAGCAGCTGTCTACCACTTTCTTCCCCTCCATACACGTGTATGGAGGGATGAGCCTCTTGTTTGCTTAGTTGCTAAGCTTACAAGATTGCCTCCTCTATAAGAGGAGGCCTTGTCTTCTTGGCTAGGGGTTGGCCATTTGAAAACATCAAAAACCAGAGCTTATACACTCTCTCTCCATATATCTCACTCTCTTTCATCCTTGTGTGAGTGTTTTGCGGCCAAATAGTGCACTTTTAACTTACTTTTGCACCATTACACACACTATTACACCTTATTTCGAGATTGAGGAACTTGGAGGGTTGTTTGTTGTGATTTTGGATTGATTTTGACCACTAGAGAGTGGCTGGACCACCTGTTCTTCAAAGGATCTTCAAGGGTAAACTCTTTACTTTAGTTTCCCCATTCTTGCAACTAGTTTCTACCCCTCTTGCTTTGTGTTTTAAGCTTTGTGTATAACATAAAAAACTCTTATTTTTACTTGCTCTTGAACCTTCATTAAGGTCATTTTGTGGTTTGAGCAAAGCCTCACCCTTTTAGGCTTTATTTGGCCATTTTGGTGTCTTTTTAGTAAGGCATTGTTCACTTGGTGTTTTTGGCCTTCTCACCACTGAAAACCAGTGGGTTTTCAGTGGTGAGGAAGATGATTTCAAGTCTCGTATAGGGGAGAGACACCCCTTTCCCCTTTGTCCCTTGTTTGCCTTGTTTTTTTGACCTAAAAAGTAGCATGTGTGCATGGTCGGTTTTAGCCTCATTTCAGAAATTTTTTTGAGTGTTTTGGAGCATGATTAACCTCTGTTTTTGGTCGGATTTATGACCCTTAGCATGTCTCTCATACTTGCTTTGAAATGCTCTCTTATGCTTAAAAGTATGCCATGCATCTAGGCCATGTTCTTTGCATGTTTTAGCACAATTCCATGAGGGCATTAGCATCATATTACTATGTGTAAGGGCTGTTAGCCACTGTTTTTGCCATGTTTGGCATGTTTGGTGTTGTTATCTTGCTTGTTGGCTTGCAAGCCTTGGGTGTGTGAGTCCCTAGCATGGTTATCCTACCTAGATCTTATGATTTGGCATCATTTTAGATCACATTTCAGTCCCTTTTCCATGCCTATATGTCTCCATTTATCACCTCTTCCATGTTTAGAAGTGTTGGTCTCTTATGCTTTAAAGAGGGTATTGTGCATGCTTGCATGATTAATGCATTTTGACGTTGCCATATCAAGGTTTGTGGGGGTATTTTTACATGATGGAACTCTGTTTTGCTTAAATAATTCATGCCATGATTAGTCTTAGTAGTGGTGGAAGGGTGCCCCCTTTTTATGCCTTAATCTTAGGCCATTTGACTTGCATTTTCGCATGAGCATTGGTCACCATTTTGGGCATGTTTTGCCACTGTTTTGGGGAGATTTGAAGGTTGCCCCATTCTAGTTAAATCCACCATCACATGCATGCCTCATGTCTATTACTTAATTGATTCATTAAGTGATGTAGTATGTTGATCTCATTGCTTGATAGGCCCATGTTTGTATGACATTAGCACCTTGCATACTCTAGTATTTTGCATGCTCAACATGATAGTTGCATTGCATTCGGCATGCCTTGTACCTTAGCATTACATTGCATTGTTGAGCTATGTTGCATACATGCATTTCTTGGCTTGGTTTGGGGTTATCAAACCAAGCATGGGGATTGAGAAGAGTTCACACTTTAAGGGGTGCAACTTGACTTAACCCTTACATCACCAAGGCCTTTGATCCATGCATGATAAGGTTTTGGTCTCATTTGTGTGTTATATGCATTTTCACATTGAAATGCAATCTTGGTTCCTTAGGCCATCATGCACCGAGATGCGTAATTGATGGCCCAAGAACCGAGAGTTATGCTTCCTTGAGTCCCATACATGATAGGAAGCATTGACCATGCTTACATTTGCTCTAAAATCCATATCATGCACTGTCTGCCTGCTGTTGCTGTCAAACTGTCCTCTGCAGGAATTTTGTGCCGACCGGTAGTATAGAGCGCCGACCGGCACTTTATGGGTAGCCGATAACATTTCATGCAGCCGGTGGTCATTCTATATGGCCGGTGGCCATTCCATCCAGCCAGTGGTGTACAGCAGCATGCAAGGAAGATTTTCTGGGACTCTGGAAATTTTTGGAGAAACGGGGCAGTAAGAATGGAGGCAACAGTGTCATGATACGGATTTCCAGGCAAGTCGGATTCGAACATGCATCATTCACGCATCTCGAGGCAAGGCTGAGGCCCTTTTCTATTATGTTAACATTTAATTTGATAGTTAGAAGTTTCTGTAATAATTAATTTGTTATGTATTTGGATTGTATTATTTTTGGACTGTATATTCTTTTGGTCCCTCCGAGCGAGGGCATAATTTGTAATAAGTGTGGGTGAGTGTGTGTATGTCTTCCCACCCCCACTTCTTTCTTCCCTTTTATTTACCTGCTTATGATGGTAGATTAGGGCATGTTTATTTTTAGCATACCTTATGCAATGCATGCGTGCATCCATGCATTTGTTAACATGCACCGGGCTCGGTACATCATACAAACTGCATCGTACTTTCAATTCTAAATTGAATACGTGATAGTTGTAGCATTCCACATGCCATTTTAGGGTTAGCCGAGCCTACTCTAAATTGCATCCTTGCCTATGTTGCATTAGCCACTCTAACATGAACTAGGACACGCATATTTGCTAACTAGTTCCTTGTTTTGGCACGGCGTACGATGTAAGTATTTTACGCTTTAGCATCTCGCATGCGTGTGAATGTTGCCATGACAGTATGCTTGCCATGCGGCTAGTTGCTTATGTGATAAACTGTTTGAATGCCTGTGGGTGGAGGTTGGATTGTTTGAGTTGGACACCAACTCATTGAAATCCGTGCTTTAGCCTACTTGCGGGTAGCAAATTTCAAAACACTTTTCAAAACAAACGGATATGCAATGCTTGTTTCCAAATTAGACAATCTAGTCTATATTTGTTTGCTGCGTGCATAACATAGTAATTCTAGGTTAATAATTGGAATAAGAGCATATAATGTTTTCAAAAACGGATATCACGGTTTGTAGAGGCCGGTCTTCGGACCGGGCGAAAGGGGGTGCTCATAGCTGACCTTCCCCGATCGTACCTAAGCTCCCAAGCCAAGACATTTGGTGATGACGGACACATGGCCTTCGGCACCGAGTCAGGGTTTCCTAAATTTCCCATTTTAAAAATATTTAGGTGGCGACTCTGTAATCTGGCAAAGCAGTCCATGTTTGGCACTTCTTTTCAAAAATCTGTTTTTCTCAAAAACGATTTGCCAGAGTTGGACTCCTTGGTTCAGATTTAGAACCGCAACACAACAAAAGGGGAGTCCGAACTGTAGCGAGGCCCCCCCTGCGGGCGTTGTTACACATGCCACTGTTGCCTCTGTTTTTACTGCCCTGTCTCTCAAAAAACTGCCAAAGTCCCAGAATACCTTCCTTGTATGCTGCTGCACACCATCGGCTGGAGGAAATGCCCACCGGCCATCTAAAATATCTACCGGCTGTCCATGGGGTTATCGGCCATGCACTAATGGCCGGTCGGCACTCTATACTGCCGGTCAGCAGAAAATTCCTGCAGAAGACAGTTTTGATAGCAACAGCAGACAAGCAGTGCATGACATGGAGTTTTGAGCAAATGTAAGCATGGCTATGCTCCCTATCATGTGTTAGACTCAAGAGAGCATAGCCCTCGACCCTCGGGCCATCAATGATGCATCTTGGTGCATGATGGCCTAAAAGGCCAAGTTTGCATTTTAATGGAAATGCATGCAACACACAAATGAAGACCAAGGCTCTATCATGTATTGGTCAAGGGCCTCGATGACCGAGAGTTGGGACAAGTTGCATCACTTGTGGTATGAACTCCTCTCAACCCTCACACTTGGTTTGACACCCCAAACCAAGTAATGCAATGCATGTTATGCAAGCATGGCTCCACAATGCAACCTAATACTAAAATGCAAACATGCCAAAGGTAATGCAACATGCAAGGTGCAAATGCAATGCAAACATGGACAATTTAGGCAATAAGATTAGCATGTGGCAAGACCATATTAATCAAACATGCAACAAGCATTAGACAAATGTGCAATGGTGGACTTAAACCATGATGGGGCAGACCTCAATCCACCCCAAAACAGTAGCCAAAAGTGCCCCAAAAGGTGGGCAAATGTCCAAGCCAACATGCAACCATAAAGGCCTAAAGCTAAGGCACAAAGTGGAGCATTCCACTACCTACTAAAATGACCACTCATGGCATATATTAGGCAAATAAAAACAGAATTCTAGCATGCAAAAATACACCCAAACCCTCTGATATGATAGCCCCAAAATACCTCAAATACACAAACATGCACAAGGCCTATTTCAAGGCACAAAAGAACAACCTTCCAAAGCATGAAAGTGATGACCAATGCAAGCATATGAGCATGATTTAGGGACTGAAATATAGCCTACAATGATGCCAAATCATGAGAAGAAAAAAAAACTAAGTCGAGCATGCTAGTGATCTACACAACCAAGGCTTACAAGCCAAAAAGCAAAGCCACTATACCAAGCATGCCAAACATGGCAAAATTAGTGGCTCACAGCCCTTAAACATGGCAAAATGATGCTAATATCTTCATGGAGTTATGCTAATACATGCAAGAAACATGGCCTAAACACAAGATGCATTTCTATGCCAAATAGAGGAATGTAAAGCAAGTATAAGGGGCATGCATAGGACCAACAAAACACCATTAGACAGAGACAAAATATGAGCCAAAACACCCAAAAAGGCTCTGAAATGGTGCCAAAAACAAGCAAGCATGCATGTTACCTTTTAAGCCAAAAACAAAGGCAAAAGAGGGACAAAGGGGAGAGGGGTGTCTCTCCCCTATACAAGACTTCAAACCACCTTCCTCACTTCTAAAAACCTACTGGTTTTCAGTGATGAGAGGATCCAAAACAACAAGGCAAATAAGGCCTCAAGAAAAGGAACCAAAGAGGCCAAAATAAGGCTAAAGGGTGAGTTTGCACTCAAACCACAAAGTGACCTTAATGAAAGTTCAAAAGCAAGAAAATATAAGACTTTTTAATGTTATACACAAAGCAAAAAACAGTAAGAAAAATAGGTAAAAACTTGTTGCAAAAATGGAAAAACTAAAGCAAAGTGCTCACCCTTGAAGAACACCTCAAGAACAGATGATCCAGCCCTCTTCTTCTGATAAAAAACAGTCCAAAACATCAGCAAATAACCCTCCAAGCCTCCCAATCTCGAGCTAAGGTGTAATGGTGTGTGTATTAGTGCAAAAGTAAGGTAAAACCACACTTTTAGGCCTAAAAACACACGCACAAGAGGAGAGAGAGGGAAAATCTAGAGAGAGGAGATATATGGCAGATACATAGATACACAAGCTCTGGTTTTTTTGATGAAAATGGCTAACCCCTATACAAGGGAGAGATATGATGCTTATATAGGCAAAAAACAAGCCAAGAAGCTTAGTGGCTAAGCAAAGGAGAAAGGGTCAAGAGGTGCAAAGGAGTCTTGGCTTCTTGGAGAAGCTAAGACAGCTGAGAAGCTTGGCCAAAGGGGTCAACCTTCTAGAAGGTTTGGGGGTTAAAAGGTGCAAAGGGGTCATCCCCGTGCATGGGGAGTGGTGTGGGTGCATTCCAGCTGGCACAGCTGGCATGCACTATGCTCCAATGGATGCAGAAAGATCGCCGGCCAACCAAATAGGTCACCGGCACAATAAAGTGCCGGTCGGCTAAATATAGTGCCGACCGGCCAAAGGTTTTAAGAAAACACTGCCGGTGGCACAAAAACCAACCGGTGGCCTCTAGCCACTGCCGGTGGTGTGTGGGGATGCCTCACAAGGCATTCCCTGCTCTTCCAAGGCAAAACACAAGTGTTTGGTGCAAAACCAGACACAAAACGTCGAGTTCGGAGATCCTGAGGCAGGGCGCATAGAGCGAGACCTCCGGAACCCAAACGAACACAAACATGGATAATCACCGAGTGTTCAAACGTGACGTCCAAGTCTTGAGGACGGTCAGAAATGGGGTGTCTACACGCGCAGAATAGCACGAGTGATAAACTGAACAAAAGAGTGCGACGCGCAAAATAGCGCGAGTGATAAACTGCACAAAAGAGTGCGACGCGCAAAATAGCGCGAGTGATAAACTGCACAAAAGAGTGCGACGCGCAAACTAGCACGAGTGATAAACTGCACGAAACAGTGCAAGCCGCAAAATAGCGTGAGTGATAAACTACACAAAACAGGGCGAGGCGTAAAATAGCGCGAGTGATAAACTGCACAAAACAGCGCGACGCGCAAAATAGCGCGAGTGTAAACTGCACGAAACAGTGCGAGGCGCAAAATAGCGACTGATAAACTGCACAAAATAGTGCGACGCGCCAAATAGCACGTGTGATAAACTACACAAAACAGTGCGACGCGCAAAATAGCGCGAGTGATAAACTGGACAAAACAGTGCGACGCGCAAAATAGCGCGAGTGTGAACTGCACAAAACAGTGCGACGCGCAAAATAGCGAGAGTGTCAATAGCAGAAAATAGTGCAAAGCGAAAAATAGCGTGAGTGATAAACTGCACAAAATAGTGCGACCCGCAAAACAGCGCGAGTCATAAACTGCACGAAACAGTGCGACGCGCAAAATAGCGCGAGTGATAAACTGCACAAAACAGTGCGATGCGCAAAATAGCGCGTGTGTCAACTGCACAAAACAGTGCGAGGCGCAAAATAGCGCGATAAACTGCACAAAACAGTGCGACGCGCAAAATAGCACGAGTGATAAACTGCACAAAAGAGTGCGACGTGCAAAATAGCACGAGTGATAAACTGCACAAAACAGTGCAACGCGCAAAATAGCGCGACTGAGAAACTGCACAAAAGAGTGCGATGCGCAAAATAGCGCGAGTGATAAACTGCACAAAACAGTGCAAGCCGCAAAATAGCGCGAGTGATAAACTGCACAAAACAGTGCAAGCCGCAAAATAGCGCGAGTGATAAACTGCACAAAACAGTGCGACGCGCAAAATAGCGCGAGTGATAAACTGCACAAAAGAGTGCGACGCGCAAAATAGCGCGAGTCATAAACTACACAAAACAGTTCGACGCACAAAATAGTGCGAGTGATAAACAGCACAAAACAGTGCCAGCCGCAAAATAGCGCGAGTGATAAACTGCACAAAACAGTGCGACGCGCAAAATAGCGCGAGTGATACACTGCACAAAAGAGTGCGACGCGCAAAATAGCGCGAGTGATAAACCCCACAAAATAGTGTGACCCACAAAATAGCGTGAGTGATAAACTGCACCAAAGAGTGCGACGCGCAAAATAGCACGAGTGATAAACTGCACAAAACAGTGCAATGCGCAAAATAGCGTGAGTGAGAAACTGCACAAAAGAGTGGGACGCGCAAAATAGCGCGAGTGATAAACTGCACAAAACAGTGCGACGCGCAAATTAGTGCAAGTGATAAACTGCACAAAACAGTGCGACGCGCAAAATAGCGCGAGTGATAAACTGCACAAAAGAGTGCGACGCGCAAAATAGCGCGGGTGATAAACTCCACAAAACAGTGCGATGCGCAAAATAGCGCGAGTGATAAACTGCACAAAAGAGTGCGACGCGCAAAATAGCGCGGGTGATAAACTCCACAAAACAGTGTGATGCGCAAAATAGCGCGAGTGATAAACTGTACAAAATAGTTCGATGCGCGAAACAGCGCGTGTGTCAACTGCATAAAACAGTGCGACGCGCAAAATAGCGCGAGTGATAAACTGCACAAAAGGGTGCGACGCGCAAAATAGCGCGGGTGATAAACTGCACAAAACAGTGCGATGCGCAAAATAGCGCGCGGGATAAACTGCACAAAACAGTGCGATGCGCAAAACAGCGCGAGCGATAAACTGCACAAAACAGTGCGATACGCAAAATAGCGTGAGTGACGAACTGCACAAAACAGTGCGATGCACAACATAGCGCGAGTGTAAACTGGACAAAACAGTGCGATGCGCGAAATGGCCCGAGTGTAAACTGGACAAAAGAGTGCGATACGCAAAATAGCACTAGTGATAAACTGCACAAAATAGTGCGATGCGCAAGAAAGCGCGATTGATAAACTGCACAAAACAATGTGATGCACAACACAGCGCGAGTGATAAACTACACAAAATAGTGCGATGTGCAACAACGCGAGTGTAAACTGCACAAAACAGTGCGATGTGCAAAACTGCGCGGGTGATGAACTGCACGAAACAGTGCGATGCGTAAAATAGCGCGCGTGATAAACTACACAAAACAGTGCGATGCGGAAAATAGCGTGAGTGTAAACTGCACCAAACAGTGCAATCCGCCACATAGCGCATGTGTAAACTGCACAAAACTATGCGATGCGCAAAATAGCGCGAGTGATAAACTGCACAAAACTGTGCGATGCGCAACATAGCGCGAGTGTAAACTGCACAAAGCAGTGCGTTGCGCAACATAGCGCGAGTGTAAACTACACAAAATATCGCGATGCGCAAAATAGTGCGAGTGTAAACTAGACAAAACAGTACGATACGCAAAATAGCGCGAGTGATAAACTGGACAAAACAGTGCGATGCGCAACTTAGTGCGAGTGTAAACTGCACAAAATAGTGCGATGCGCAAAATAGTGCGGGTGTAAACTAGACAAAACAGTGCGATGCGCAAAATAGCGCGAGCGATAAACTGCACAAAACAGTGCGATGCGCAAGAAAGCGCGAGTGATAAACTGCAAAAAACAGTGCGATGCACAACACAGCGTGTCATAACCCCAAACCAACCCCTAAAAGTTCGGGCATGACCCATTCAGACTCAGACGCATAACCTGATATATATACATAAGGGGGCCTTATCGGAAGCTCAAACTAATAAAAGAATATTGAACCAAACAAGTTCCATTGAGCTGCTTCTAATATGCCAGGATCTCATACATCACATGCATCCTAATAGGGAGACAAAGTCCAAAAAATATTCCTTAGTAGTACATATACACAAGCATGTATATAAATCCAGCCCTATAATCGGGCATAAACAAAACTAGAAAAGTTATATACATCAACTTTTGAGGGCACTCAAAACAAGTCAACATCTTAACAAACAACATAAAGTAAATGGCCTCGTCTAGTGCCTGGACACATGAAATTTGACAAAAGAAACCGGGCGTCGTGGACTAAGAGAGACCACCTGGTTGGCTACCTACAGAAACAGACAGAACAAAGAGTGAGCCAGGCTCAGTGAATAGTAATACATAATTAAAACAATGCTTGATTTAAGATATAAAACATCAAAACATGAAAAGATCCACACATAGTCGGTCTGCATCTGTATTTTTATGACTGTCTTGGTCATACTTAGAACATGGTAACTTGCAACATGATATCTTGAAACATGATGGCTATAAGCCCTTGAACGTAGTGGCACAAAGCCCTTAAACATGATGGCGTTAAGCCCTTGAGCATAGTGGTATGAGGCCCTTACATAACTTGGCATTAAGCCCTTGAAGCATGCTTGTATGAACTCAAGAGGTGTCTCACACGGACTCTAGAGGTGACTCACATCGTAGCACTTAGTTCTGTGTAGCACTTTGTTTCATATCATAATAACAGAGTAACTTGGTTTCAGAGTCTTACTAAGCGAGCATTTTTCATCTTTTCCATTTCTTTCTTTACATATGCTATATGTTGAAGCATAACATAGTCACATTGTATGTATGAACATAATACTTATGACAATCATAAGCTACATTTGTATATATATTGGTACTACTACTCACAGTGTTGAGGCGGCGTGTTACTTCCCTCCGGAGTGTGTCCTGCACACATCCAAAACTTACACATTAGTTCGTTGTTTTCTCATTAATCAACTTTCTGTTTCACTTCACTTCGAAGACGTGTATAAATATTAAAAAGGCATCAAATACATATTCCGACAATATTAGAGGATTTTACACGCAAAACGGAGCAGACGACATTTTTCAGCATGAGCCGCACGTGCGGCAAAATGCCCCTGCACGTGCTTTTTAGACAGTAGCTCAACCCCTATTTTTCACCATTTCCCGCACGTGCGGCCATGACTCCCGCACGTGCGGCGATTCTGCCCAAAATAGTCTGAAAATTCTTGCAAAATCCCACCTTTTGACACATATTTACAAGGCTCAAATTAGCATTCTTACTTGATAATACATGGTCTAAAATGATGTTAAGATAATGATAATTACATCAATCTAATTAGTTCATCATTCTTAGGCTCATAACATACACATGTTCATGAGAGTTCTAACTTTACACATCCATAAACATATTTCCACATACTTGAATTCAAATTGAAAGGTCAAATACAACTCCTAGATGATTAATTCAAAGTGAATCAAACAACCTAGTAAGAGTATCTTGCCCATTAACATCTACACATACACAAGGCCACAATTACCATCTTCCAGTACCATGATCAAGGGAAAATTTTCACTCAAAGCTAGGGGAAAGATGTTGGAAAAATGATTAAATTTACCTTAAGCTTGAGCTCCTTAGATGCTCTACCTTCACCTTGTTGAATTGCTCTTAAACCTCCACTCTCTTTCTCTTATCCTTTCTCTCTTAGAAAAAATATCTTCAATAAAATCTTCCAAGTTCTACATGTTTGAACATGAGTATATATATTTATAGATAAGCACGCCATAGGTGAATAAAACACAAATCATTCAGTTTAATCATCCTAAACAGTGCGACGCGCAAAATAGCGCGAGTCATAAACTGCACAAAACAGTGCGACGCGCAAAATAGCGCGAGTGATAAACTGCACAAAACAGTGCGATGCGCAAAATAGCGCGAGTGATAAACTGCACAAAACAGGGCGAGGCGCAAAATAGCGCGAGTGATAAACTGCACAAAATAGCGCGAGTGTAAACTGCACAAAACAGTGCGAGGTGCAAAATAACGTGACTGATAAACTGCACAAAACAGTGCGACGCCCAAAATAGCGCGAGTGATAAACTGCACAAAATAGTGGGACGCGCAAAATAGCGAGTGTGAACTGCACAAAACAGTGCGAAGCGCAAAATAGCGCGAGTGATAAACTGCACAAAATAGTGCGATGCGCAAAACAGCGCGAGGGATAAACTGCACAAAATAGTGCGACCCGCAAAATAGCGCGAGTGATAAACTGCACAAAACAGTGCGACGCGCAAAATAGGGCGAGTGTGAACTGCGCAAAATAGGGCGAGTGTGAACTGCACAAAACAGTGCGACGCGCAAAATAGGGCGAGTGTGAACTGCACAAAACAGTGCGAGGCGCAAAATAGGGCGAGTGTGAACTGCACCAAATAGTGCAAGGCGCAAAATAGCGTGAGTGATAAACTGCGGAAAACAGTACGATGCGCAAAATAGCGCGAGGGATAAACAGCACAAAACAGTGCAACGCGCAAAATAGTGCGAGTGATAAACTGCACAAAACAGTGCGACGTGCAAAATAGCGTGAGTGTCAACTGCACAAAACAGTGCGAGGAGCAAACTAGCGCGAGTGATGAACTGCACAAAACAATGCGACGCGCAAAATCGCACGAGTGTGAACTGCACAAAACAATGCGACGTACAAAATAGCGCGAGTGTCAACTGCACAAAACAGTGCGAGGCACAAAATAGCGCGAGTGATAAACGGCAAAAAACAGTGCGACGCATAAAATAGCGCGAGTGTCAACTGCACAAAACAGTGCGAGGCACAAAATAGCGCGAGTGATAAACGGCACAAAACAGTGCGACGCAAAAAATAGCGCTGGTGTCAACTGCATAAAACAGTGCGAGGCACAAAATAGCGCGAGTGATGCACTGCACAAAACAGTGCGACGCACAAAATAGCACGAGTGATGGACTGCACAAAATAGTGCGACGCGCAAAATAGCGCGAGTGTGAACTGCACAAAACAGTGCGACGCGCAAAATAGCGCGAGTGTCAACTGCACAAAACAGTGCGAGGCGCAAAATAGCGCGAGTGATAAACTGCACAAAAGAATGCCACGTGCAAAATAGCGCTAGTGTGAACTGCACAAAACAGTGCGACGCGGAAAATAGCGCGAGTGTCAACTGCACAAAACAGTGCGAGGCGCAAAATAGCGTGAGTGTGAACTGCACAAAACAGTGCGACGCGCAAAATAGCGTGATTGTCAACTGCACAAAACAGTGCGAGGCACAAAATAGCGCTAGTGTGAACTGCACAAAACAGTGCGAGGTGCAAAATAGCGTGAGTGTCAACGGCACAAAACAGTGCGAGGTGCAAAATAGCGCGAGTGATAAACTGCACCAAACAATGCGACGCGCAAAATCACACGAGTGTGAACTGCACAAAACAATGCGACGTGCAAAATAGCGTGAGTGTCAACTGCACAAAACAGTGCGAGGCACAAAATAGCGCGAGTGATAAACGGCACAAAACAGTGCGACGCATAAAATAGTGTGAGTGTCAACTGCACAAAACAGTCCGAGGCACAAAATAGCGCGAGTGATAAACGGCACAAAACAGTGCGACGCGAAAAATAGCGCTGGTGTCAACTGCATAAAACAGTGCGAGGCACAAAATAGCGCGAGTGATAAACTGCATAAAACAGTGCGACGCGCAAAATAGCACGAGTGTCAACTGCATAAAACAGTGCGACGCGCAAAATAGCGCGAGTGTGAACTGCACAAAACAGTGCGACGCGCAAAATAGCCTGAGTGATAAACTGCACAAAAAAGTGCGACGCGCAAAATAGCGCTAGTGTCAATTGCATAAAACAGTGCGAGGCACAAAATAGCGCGAGTGATAAACTGCACAAACCAGTGCGACGCGCAAAATAGCGCTAGTGACAACTACCGAAAACAGTGCGAGGCACAAAATAGCGCGAGTGATAAACTGCACAAAACAGTGCGACGCGCAAAATAGCGCGAGTGACAACTGCACAAAACAGTGCGACGCGCAAAATAGCGCGAGTGTGAACTGCACAAAACAGTGCGACGCCCAAAATAGCGCGAGTGTCAACTGCACAAAATAGTGCGACGCGCAAAATAGCGCGAGTGATAAACTGCACAAAACAGTGCGACGCGCAAAATAGCACTAGTGTCAACTGCATAAAACAGTGCGAGGCACAAAATAGCGCGAGTGATAAACTGCACAAAACAGTGCGACGCGCAAAATAGCGCGAGTGTGAACTGCACAAAACAGTGCGACGCGCAAAACAGCGCGAGTGTCAACTGCACAAAACAGTGCGAGGCGCAAAATAGCGCGAGTGATAAACTGCACAAAAGAATGCGACGCGCAAAATAGCGCGAGTGTCAACAGCACAAAATAGTGCGAGGCACAAAATAGCGCGAGTGATAAACTGCACAAAACAGTGTGATGCGCAAAATAGCGCTAGTGTCAACTACATAAAACAGTGCGAAGCACAAAATAGCGCGAGTGAGTGATAACTGCACAAAACAATGCGACGCGCAAAATAGCGCGAGTGTGAACTGCACAAAACGACGCGACGCGCAAAATAGCGCGAGTGTCAACTGCACAAAACAGTGCGAGGCACAAAATAGGGCCACTGATAAACGGCACAAAACTGTGCGATGCGCTAAATAGCGCAAGTGTCAACTGCACAAAACAGTGTGAGGCACAAAATACCATGAGTGATAAACGGCACAAAACAGTGCGACGCGCAAAATAGCGCTGGTGTCAACTGCATAAAACAGGGCGAGGCACAAAATAGCGCGAGTGATAAACTGCACAAAACAGTGCGACGCACAAAATAGCGCGAGTGTCAACTGCAGAAAATAGTGCGACGCGCAAAATAGCTTGAGTGTGAACTGCACAAAACAGTGTGACGCGCAAAATAGCGCGAGTGTCAACTGCACAAAACAATGCGAGGCGCAAAATAGCGCGAGTGACAAACTACAAAAACAATGCGACGCGCAAAATAGCGCGAGTGTGAACTGCACAAAACAGTGCGACGCGCAAAATAGCGCGAGTGTCAACTACACAAAACAATGCCAGGCGCAAAATAGCGCGAGTGATAAACTGCGAAAACAATGCGACGCGCAAAATAGCGCGAGTGTGAACTGCACAAAACAGTGCGACGCACAAAATAGCGCGAGTGTCAATTGCACAAAACAGTGCGAGGCGCAAAATAGGGCGAGTGTGAACTGCACAAAATAGTGCAAGGCGCAAAATAGCGTGAGTGATAAACTGCGGAAAACAGTACGATGCGCAAAATAGCGCGAGGGATAAACAGCACAAAACAGTGCGACGCGCAAAATAGCGCGAGTGATAAACTGCACAAAACAGTGCGACGTGCAAAATAGCGTGAGTGTCAACTGCACAAAACAGTGCGAGGTGCAAACTAGCGCGAGTGATAAACTGCACAAAACAATGCGACGCACAAAATCGCACGAGTGTGACCTGCACAAAACAATGCGACGTGCAAAATAGCGCGAGTGTCAACTGCACAAAACAGTGCGAGGCACAAAATAGCGCGAGTGATAAACGGCACAAAACAGTGCGACGCATAAAATAGCGCGAGTGTCAACTGCACAAAACAGTGCGAGGCACAAAATAGCGCGAGTGATAAACAGCACAAAACAGTGCGCCGCGCAAAATAGCGCTGGTGCCAACTGCATAAACAGGGCGAGGCACAAAATAGCGCGAGTGATAAACGGCACAAAACAATGCGACGCGCAAAATAGCACGAGTGTCAACAGCACAAAACAGTGCGAGGCGCAAAATAGCGCGAGTGATAAACTGCACAAAACAATGCGACGTGCAAAATAGCACGAGTGTGAACTGCACAAAATAGTGCGGTGCGCAAAATAGCGCGAGTGTCAACTGCACAAAACAGTGCGAGGCACAAAATAGCGCGAGCGATAAACTGCACAAAACAGTGCGACGCGCAAAATAGCAAGAGTGTGAACTGCACAAAATAGTGCGACGCCCAAAATAGCGCGAGTGTCAACTGCACAAAACAGTGCGACGCGCAAAATAGCCTGAGTGATAAACTGCACAAAAAAGTGCGACGCGCAAAATAGCGCTAGTGTCAACTGCATAAAACAGTGCGAGGCACAGAATAGCGCGAGTGATAAACTGCACAAAACAGTGCGACGCGCAAAATAGCGCTAGTGACAACTGCCAAAAACAGTGCGAGGCACAAAATAGCGCGAGTGATAAACTGCACAAAACAGTGCGAGGCGCAAAATAGCGTGACTGATAAACTGCACAAAATAGTGCGACGCCCAAAATAGCGCTAGTGATAAACTGCACAAAATAGTGGGACGCGCAAAATAGCGAGTGTGAACTGCACAAAATAGTGCGAAGCGCAAAATAGCGCGAGTGATAAACTGCACAAAATAGTGCGATGCGCAAAATAGCGCGAGAGATAAACTGCACAAAATAGTGCGATGCGCAAAATAGCGCGAGGTATAAACTGCACAAAATAGTGCGACCCGCAAAATAGCGCGAGTGATAAACTGCACAAAACAGTGCGACGCGCAAAATAGGGCGAGTGTGAACTGCGCAAAATAGGGCGAGTGTGAACTGCGCAAAATAGGGCGAGTGTGAACTGCACAAAACAGTGCGACGCGCAAAATAGGGCGAGTGTGAACTGCACAAAACAGTGCGAGGCGCAAAATAGGGCGAGTGTGAACTGCACAAAATAGTGCAAGGCGCAAAATAGCGTGAGTGATAAACTGCGGAAAACAGTACGATGCGCAAAATAGCGCGAGGGATAAACAGCACAAAACAGTGCGACGTGCAAAATAGCGCGAGTGATAAACTGCACAAAACAGTGCGACGTGCAAAATAGCGTGAGTGTCAACTGCACAAAACAGTGCGAGGAGCAAACTAGCGCGAGTGATGAACTGCACAAAACAATGCGACGCGCAAAATCGCACGAGTGTGAACTGCACAAAACAATGTGACGTGCAAAATAGCGCGAGTGTCAACTGCACAAAACAGTGCGAGGCACAAAATAGCGCGAGTGATAAACGGCACAAAACAGTGCGACGCACAAAATAGCGCGAGTGTCAACTGCACAAAACAGTGCGAGGCACAAAATAGCGCGAGTGATAAACGGCACAAAACAGTGCGACGCACAAAATAGCGCTGGTGTCAACTGCATAAAACAGTGCGAGGCACAAAATAGCGCGAGTGATGCACTGCACAAAACAGTGCGACGCACAAAATAGCACGAGTGATGGACTGCACAAAATAGTGCGACGCGCAAAATAGCGCGAGTGTGAACTGCACAAAACAGTGCGACGCGCAAAATAGCGCGAGTGTCAACTGCCCAAAACAGTGCGAGGCGCAAAATAGCGCGAGTGATAAACTGCACAAAAGAATGCCACGCGCAAAATAGCGCTAGTGTGAACTGCACAAAACAGTGCGACGCGGAAAATAGCGCGAGTGTCAACTGCACAAAACAGTGCGAGGCGCAAAATAGCGTGAGTGTGAACTGCACAAAACAGTGCGACGCGCAAAATAGCGTGATTGTCAACTACACAAAACAGTGCGAGGCACAAAATAGCGCTAGTGTGAACTGCACAAAACAGTGCGAGGTGCAAAATAGCGTGAGTGTCAACTGCACAAAACAGTGCGAGGTGCAAAATAGCGCGAGTGATAAACTGCACCAAACAATGCGACGCGCAAAATCGCACGAGTGTGAACTGCACAAAAAATGCGACGTGCAAAATAGCGTGAGTGTCAACTGCACAAAACAGTGCGAGGCACAAAATAGCGCGAGTGATAAACGGCACAAAACAGTGCGACGCACAAAATAGCGCGAGTGTCAACTGCACAAAACAGTGCGAGGCACAAAATAGCGCGAGTGATAAACGGCACAAAACAGTGCGACGCGCAAAATAGCGCTGGTGTCAACTGCATAAAACAGTGCGAGGCACAAAATAGCGCGAGTGATAAACTGCACAAAACAGTGCGACGCGCAAAATAGCACGAGTGTCAACTGCATAAAACAGTGCGACGCGCAAAATAGCGCGAGTGTGAACTGCACAAAACAGTGCGACGCGCAAAATAGCCTGAGTGATAAACTGCACAAAAAAGTGCGACGCGCAAAATAGCGCTAGTGTCAACTGCATAAAACAGTGCGAGGCACAAAATAGCGCGAGTGATAAACTGCACAAAACAGTGCGACGCGCAAAATAGCGCTAGTGACAACTACCGAAAACAGTGCGAGGCACAAAATAGCGCGAGTGATAAACTGCACAAAACAGTGCGACGCGCAAAATAGCGCAAGTGACAACTGCACAGAACAGTGCGACTCGCAAAATAGCGCGAGTGTGAACTGCACAAAACAGTACGACGCCCAAAATATCGCGAGTGTCAACTGCACAAAACAGTGCGAGGTGCAAAATAGCGCGAGTGATAAACTGCACCAAACAATGCGACGCGCAAAATCGCACGAGTGTGAACTGCACAAAACAATGCGACGTGCAAAATAGCGTGAGTGTCAACTGCACAAAACAGTGCGAGGCACAAAATAGCGCGAGTGATAAACGGCCCGAAACAGTGCGACGCATAAAATAGCGTGAGTGTCAACTGCACAAAACAGTGCGAGGCACAAAATAGCGCGAGTGATAAACGGCACAAAACAGTGCGACGCGAAAAATAGCGCTGGTGTCAACTGCATAAAACAGTGCGAGGCACAAAATAGCGCGAGTGATAAACTGCATAAAACAGTGCGACGCGCAAAATAGCACGAGTGTCAACTGCATAAAACAGTGCGACGCGCAAAATAGCGCGAGTGTGAACTGCACAAAACAGTGCGACGCGCAAAATAGCCTGAGTGATAAACTGCACAAAAAAGTGCGACGCGCAAAATAGCGCTAGTGTCAATTGCATAAAACAGTGCGAGGCACAAAATAGCGCGAGTGATAAACTGCACAAACCAGTGCGACGCGCAAAATAGCGCTAGTGACAACTACCGAAAACAGTGCGAGGCACAAAATAGCGCGAGTGATAAATTGCACAAAACAGTGCGACGCGCAAAATAGCGCAAGTGACAACTGCACAGAACAGTGCGACTCGCAAAATAGCGCGAGTGTGAACTGCACAAAACAGTACGACGCCCAAAATATCGGGAGTGTCAACTGCACAAAATAGTGCGACGCGCAAAATAGCGCGAGTGATAAACTGCACAAAACAGTGCGACCCGCAAAATAGCGCTAGTGTCAACTGCATAAAACAGTGCGAGGCACAAAATAGCGCGAGTGATAAACTGCACAAAACAGTGCGATGCGCAAAATAGCGCGAGTGTGAACTGCACAAAACAGTGCGACGCGCAAAACAGCGCGAGTGTCAACTGCACAAAACAGTGCGAGGCGCAAAATAGCACGAGAGATAAACTGCACAAAAGAATGCGACGCGCAAAATAACGCGAGTGTCAACAGCACAAAACAGTGCGAGGCACAAAATAGCGCGAGTGATAAACTGCACAAAACAGTGTGATGCGCAAAATAGCGCTAGTGTCAACTACATAAAACAGTGCGAAGCACAAAATAGCGCGAGTGACAAACTGCACAAAACAATGCGACGCGCAAAATAGCGCGAGTGTGAACTGCACAAAACGACGCGACGCGCAAAATAGCGCGAGTGTCAACTGCACAAAACAGTGCGAGGCACAAAATAGGGCCACTGATAAACGGCACAAAACTGTGCGATGCGCTAAATAGCGCAAGTGTCAACTGCACAAAACAGTGTGAGGCACAAAATACCATGAGCGATAAACGGCACAAAATAGTGCGACGCGCAAAATAGCGCTGGTGTCAACTGCATAAAACAGGGCGAGGCACAAAATAGCGCGAGTGATAAACTGCACAAAACAGTGCGACGCACAAAATAGCGCGAGTGTCAACTGCAGAAAATAGTGCGACGCGCAAAATAGCTTGAGTGTGAACTGCACAAAACAGTGCGACCCGCAAAATAGCGCGAGTGTCAACTGCACAAAACAATGCGAGGCACAAAATAGCGCGAGTGATAAACTGCAAAAACAATGCGACGCGCAAAATAGCGCGAGTGTGAACTGCACAAAACAGTGCGACGCGCAAAATAGCGCGAGTGTCAACTGCACAAAACAATGCGAGGCGCAAAATAGCGCGAGTGATAAACTGCGAAAACAATGCGACGCGCAAAATAGCGCGAGTGTGAACTGCACAAAACAGTGCGACGCACAAAATAGCGCGAGTGTCAACTGCACAAAACAGTGCGAGGCGCAAAATAGGGCGAGTGTGAACTGCACAAAATAGTGCAAGGCGCAAAATAGCGTGAGTGATAAACTGCGGAAAACGTTACGATGCGCAAAATAGCGCGAGGGATAAACAGCACAAAACCGTGCGACGCGCAAAATAGCGCGAGTGATAAACTGCACAAAACAGTGCGACGTGCAAAATAGCGTGAGTGTCAACTGCACAAAACAGTGCGAGGTGCAAACTAGCGCGAGTGATAAACTGCACAAAACAATGCGACGCGCAAAATCGCACGAGTGTGAACTGCACAAAACAATGCGACGTGCAAAATAGCGCGAGTGTCAACTGCACAAAACAGTGCGAGGCACAAAATAGCGCGAGTGATAACGCAAAAACAGTGCGACGCATAAAATAGCGCGAGTGTCAACTGCACAAAACAGTGCGAGGCACAAAATAGCGCGAGTGATAAACAGCACAAAACAGTGCGCCGCGCAAAATAGCGCTGGTGCCAACTGCATAAACAGGGCGAGGCACAAAATAGCGCGAGTGATAAACGGCACAAAACAATGCGACGCGCAAAATAGCACGAGTGTCAACAGCACAAAACAGTGCGAAGCGCAAAATAGCGCGAGTGATAAACTGCACAAAACAATACGACGTGCAAAATAGCACGAGTGTGAACTGCACAAAATAGTGCGGTGCGCAAAATAGCGCGAGTGTCAACTGCACAAAACAGTGCGAGGCCCAAAATAGCGCGAGTGATAAACGGCACAAAACAGTGCGACGAGCAAAATAGCGCGAGTGTGAACTGCACAAAACAGTGCGACGCCCAAAATTGCGCGAGTGTCAACTGCACAAAACAGTGCGACGCGCAAAATAGCGCGAGTGATAAACTGCACAAAAAAGTGCGACGCGCAAAATAGACCTAGTGTCAACTGCATAAAACAGTGCGAGGCACAAAACAGCGCGAGCGATAAACTGCACAAAACAGTGCGACGCGCAAAATAGCGAGAGTGTGAACTGCACAAAACAGTGCGACGCGCAAAATAGCCTGAGTGATAAACTGCACAAAAAAGTGCGACGCGCAAAATAGCGCTAGTGTCAACTGCATAAAACAGTGCGAGGCACAGAATAGCGCGAGTGATAAACTGCACAAAACAGTGCGACGCGGAAAATAGCGCTAGTGACAACTGCCAAAAACAGTGCGAGGCACAAAATAGCGCGAGTGATAAACTGCACAAAACAGTGCGACGCGCAAAATAGCGCAAGTGTCAACTGCACAGAACAGTGCGACGCGCAAAATAGCGCGAGTGTGAATTGCACAAAACAGTGCGACGCCCAAAATATCGCGAGTGTCAACTTCACAAAATTGTGCGACGCCCAAGTAGCGCGAGTGATAAACTGCACAAAACAGTGAGACGCGCAAAATAGCGCTAGTGTCAACTGCAGAAAACAGTGCGAGGCACAAAATAGCGCGAGTGATAAGCTGCACAAAACAGTGCGACGCGCAAAATAGCGCGAGTGTGAACTGCACAAAACAGTGGGACGCGCAAAATAGCGCGAGTGTCAACTGCACAAAACAGTGCGAGGCGCAAAATAGCGCGAGAGATAAACTGCACAAAAGAATGCGACGCGCAAAATAGCGTGAGTGTCAACAGCACAAAACAGTGCGAGGCACAAAATAGCGTGAGTGATAAACTGCACAAAACAGTGTGATGCGCAACATAACGCTAGTGTCAACTGCATAAAACAGTGCGAGGCACAAAATAGCGCGAGTGATAAACTGCACAAAACAATGCGACGCGCAAAATAGCGCGAGTGTGAACTGCACAACACAGTGCGACGCGCAAAATAGCGCAAGTGTCAACTGCACAAAACAGTGCGAGGCACAAAATAGCATGAGTGATAAACGGCACAAAACAGTGCGACGCGCAAAATAGCGCTGGTGTCAACTGCATAAAACAGGGCGAGGCACAAAATAGCGCGAGTGATAAACTGCACAAAACAGTGCGACGCGCAAAATAGCGCGAGTGTCAACTGCATAAAACAGTGCGACGCGCAAAATAGCTTGAGTGTGAACTGCACAAAACAGTGCGACGCGCAAAATAGCACGAGTGTCAACTGCACAAAACAGTGCGAGGCGCAAAATAGCGCGAGTGATAAACTGCACAAAACAATGCGTTGCGCAAAATAGCGCGAGTGTGAACTGCACAAAACAGTGTGACGCGCAAAATAGCACGAGTGTCAACTGCACAAAACAGTGCGAGGCACAAAATACATCGAGTGATAAACGGCACAAAACTGTGCGACGCGCAAAATAGCGCGGGTGTCAACTGCACAAAACAGTGCGAGGCACAAAATTGCGTGAGTGATAAACGGCACAAAACAGTGCGACGCGCAAAATAGCGCTGGTGTCAACTGCATAAACAGGGCGAGGCACAAAATAGCGCGAGTGATAAATTGCACAAAACAGTGCGACGCGCAAAATAGCGCGAGTGTCAACTGCATAAAACAGTGCGACACGCAAAATAGCGAGAGTGTGAACTGCACAAAACAGTGTGACGCCCAAAATAGCGCGAGTGTCAACTGCACAAAACAGTGCGATGCGCAAAATAGCCCGAGTGATAAACTGCACAAAAAAATGCGACGCGCAAAATAGCGCTAGAGTCAACTGCATAAAACAGTGCGAGGCACAGAATAGCGCGAGTGATAAACTGCACAAAACAGTGCGACGCGCAAAATTGCGCTAGTGACAACTGCCAAAAACAGTGCGAGGCACAAAATAGCGCGAGTGATAAACTGCACAAAACAGTGAGACGCGGAAAATAGCGCGAGTGTGAACTGCACAAAACTGTGCGACGCGCAAAATAGCGCGAGTGTC
>JAPPVO010007100.1:0-16969 GCA_030407325.1 Camellia japonica
AATTTGTCCCTTGCTTGCAAATTTTGATACTGAACATCTATGTTATTGGGGTCCCCAATATTGTATAATTGATCTTCTCGGCTAGATACTTGTAGTTCCCCTGAAATTTGGGGGAAAAAAAAAAAATTAGATGTTTGGTTTCAGTTTCATAAAAGAAAATATATAATTGAGAGTTGAGGAAAAAAAGAATTTAATTTGTACTAGCTAGAGTCATTACTTGTCTTAGTTTGATTCCTTATGGCAAGACAGTAGCAAACACAAAAACCCAAAAGTACTACCATTAGAATTGTTGATACAATTGTAACAATCATCCAATTGTTCCTCCTGCTTGCTTTTGGAATTCAAGAAAAAAGAAATACTAAATTCTGTCAAAAAATACTATTTGTAGAACAAATTCCAATATTGGTAAACAAATTAATACTTACTTTCAAATATCCTCGGGTTTTCCGAAGTCGCGCCTTCATAAAAAGCGTAGAACTCATACCTTAAGTAGCAACTGGGACTAAGAAGTCTAGCGCCACGAGACTCAGAACAACAACTTGAAGTGTTTGCTATTGCTATTTCAAGGCATGTGTAACAGTCATCTGGAGACAAGTCTGTTGTACACTGCACAAGAGCGTATATTGTTTCAATATCAGTAAAGTTCACTACTCTAGTGGGATACATACCGTATGAAGGATTGAATGCTGCGAGCCTACTAAGATTATGCAAGGTGTCATTCACGACAGAACTAAACTGGCCAAATTCATCACCAGAAACATTTTGTTTGCTGTCTTTCCAAATGTTTCCTGTCACATCCAAATGCCTAACGAATGTGAAAAATCTAGAAATCCGCTAGATATTGATTTGTGATTATGTATCAATTTAAAGCAATAAAACAATCCCAATCAAACAATCAAGACAAATCGACACAACGATTTTAATGTGGAAAAACCACAATTGGAGCACCTCCAATTGTGATAAAAAAAACTACGGGCAACAGTCACAAAACGATCCACTAAGAAGATATAAAGGAATTACACAAGTATACTCTCAATTACCTAGCGAATCCACACCCGAATTGAACCAACCCCTATGTGTCTCTTCCAACCCCGTCTTCACCTCAGAATTGTCATGACGATGAGCCACTCCAGAATCCACCAAAGCTTCAGGCTCAAATTCTTCTGAATCCACCGAAGAACAACTCTCTCTTTTGTATAGAATGAACAAACGAACGTTTGATGTATTCTTCTTAACCCATGAGTTGAATACTCAATTAAACATAAAAGAAAACTAGCAAAATATCCCCAGATATAAACCTTAATATCCAAAAAGAAGATCTGGAGCAGTAATCCTAAAATCTGACAGAAACCCGTACTTATAGAAATCTGGAACTGCGAGGCTCGCTCGAGCGAAGCTTCTCTCGCGTGATTTCCATAAGTGCCTTCGCTCGAGCCACGCAACATTCACTCGAGCGAACAAACAACTCTTTCAGGTCTTTATGCAGACGCAGTTCTTCGCTCGAGCAAGGATTCCTTCGCTCGAGCAAGGACTCCTTCGCTCGAGCGAGCAAGGGCGGACATACAACTTCGAATGAAATTTTGCATTTTGCTTCGGGGGCGTTGCCCCGGACCCGCCAAGGGGCGCTGCCCCCTGGACCCCCGTGAGCTAACTGGGCAGCTTGATCCCCGTCATAATCAGCGAAGTGGCAATCTTGAAAGCATTTAACATCACAAACTTCTCTGCAAGGCACAATTCGGGTTGGATTCGCATCTAACAACTCATAGTCTCACTGAAATAAAAAGTGCGAAAACAAGTACAACTGAAAGGAGTTTTGTCAAACGGGATTGCCAAGAATAAAAACCTAACAGAATGATTCATTGGCATAGCGCAACTGGCAATTTTCCTCCCACACGATCACTTCATTTCTTTTTCCGCAAAGCGTTTGGATGTCTTGTGATGCACTTTCAATACAGTTCTTGCAGTCATCTTTCGATACAAAGTTGTAGCAGAGAAAGAGACCGAAAACTCTGTCTGGTCATTTCCCGTGGTGGTGTTATAGAAATTAGAGATAGAAGAATTTAAGGACAAAAAATAAAGAAGGTTTTTTAGATTAGATTGAAATAGATTATGAAAAATTTAGAAATCCCCTAGATGTTGATTTGTGATTATGTATCAATTTTAAGCAGTATATAACAATCCCAATCAAACAATCAAGACAAATCGACACAACGATTTTAACGTGGAAAAACCACAATTGGAGCACCTCCAACTGTGATAAAAAAACCATGGGCAACAGCCACAAAACAATCCACTAAGAAGATATAAAGGAATTACACAGGTATACTCTCAATTACCTAGTGAATCCACGCCCGAATTGAACCAACCCCTATGTGCCTCTTCCAACCCCGTCTTCACCTCGGAATTGTCTTGACGATGAACCATTCCAGAATCCACCAAAGCTTCAGGTTCGAATTCTTCAGAATCCACTGAAGAACAACTCTCTCTTTTGTATAGAACAAACAAATAATACTTTGATGTATACTCTTTAAACCATGAGTTGAATACTCAATCAAAACATCAAAGAAAACTAGCAAAATATCTCCAGATATAAACCCTAGAACTCAAGAAGAAGATCTGGACGAGGAATCCTAAAATCTGACAGAAACCCGTATTTATAGAAATCTGGAACTGCGAAGCTCGCTCGAGCGAAGACTCTCTCGCTCAAGCGAGGAACAAAAAACGCGTGTTTTCCATAAGTGGCTTCGCTCGAGCCACGCAAGCTTCGCTCGAGCGCACATTCATCTCTTTCGGGTTTTTTTGCCAGACGCAGCCTTCTCTCGAGCGAGCACTCCTTCGCTTGAGCGAGCAAGGGCGGGCATGCAACTTCGAATGCAATTTTGCTCGATCCTCGTCATAATCAGCGAAGTGGCAATCTTGAAAGTATTAACATCACAAACATCTCTACAAGGCATAATTCGGGTTGGATTCACATCTAACAACTCCTAGTCTCACTGAAATAAAAAGTGCGAAAACAAGTACAACAGAAAGGAGTTTTGTCAGACGAGATTGCCAAGAATAAAAACCTAACAGATTATTATCTGTAGAAATAGTTGTGTTTGAACAAAATTGATAGGGAGGGGCATCGGTGCGAACAAGATCATGAAGAGGAAAAAAGAAATGATAAAGCAAAAGCAATTTGATTGTTCTTGGAAACGGAAACATGACTCTCTCCTCTTCTTGGGTGCACTGTGATATGAAGTCAATCAATTGTCTGCAATTTATGCTGTCATGGAGTTTTAAATAAAATACAATTTGAGTTAAAAGGACCTTTTCCTGGTAAGGATTAGGCAAATACCAGACCAATTGAATTACTTTACATGACTATAACGGATGATAAAATAATTTTCATGACGATGGTATTGTGGTCAATTCTTCTAAAAGGGAAGATAGTAGGAAAACCGACTTTGTACCATTTTGTAATGGTGATGAAATTTTAGAGAGAAAACCAACAAAGTTATTACCAAAACTCTTTCAATTATTAGGGAATATTACCTTACTCTCCTTAAAAAGGTACATATTGACCCCTTAATTCTGAAAATTGTACAAAGGCTCCCCTTCTGAAGGAGGTTTAGAGGGGAGAAAGTGATATATTTTTGTAGTTGATAGGGTCAATATGTATGAATTCATAGATGAAGGAAATAATAGTGATATTCACTTAACAGTTGAGGGGTCTTAGCGTAATTAAATTTTTTTTTTGGGATGTCAAAATTTCTTTGTTAGTTGATATGCATTTTCCTAGAAGGTGCTACAGGAAAAGTTGTTGTATGTTGTTTGGCCAGGTTTGATTGTTTGGATTGGATATAAGGGGATGGGGAGAATATTTACTCCTAGCAATATAGGATGTCATATAATTTGTTGAGGATATAAGATGAATTCTATATAATATTAGTTGATTTTTACATGTTTGGTTAGATTATGATATAACAGGGAGAAATCTATATTTTGCATCCTAAAAGTGGCAAATTGTAAGAAAGTTTTGATTTTTTAGGATAAAAGTTATCTATATTTAGTGTGTTATGACAATTTGTGATAAAAGTTATAAATAAGAAATTTATTGCATGAGCAAAAATTATACACTTTGTGGTTAGTAAAAGATTATTATTAATTTTATTTTTATATGTTTATTTATTTATTTATTTTTTGTGATGAGAAAAGTTGTGCTCTATCCGGGAGTAGTGATATGCAATATCATTTGGGGCTAACCATTAATCCCATTTCAAGAATTCGAACCGTTCAATTTTTAGCCCATGATGTTTAGATCATCTAAGGAAAAACTTAAATTGATCCGATAATCGTAGCCATGTTAATTAATGACATTTATTTGAAAAAAAAAAATGAATGACAAATATTATTTGAAAACTAAATTATTCATTTTTTGAACGACAAGTGTAATAAATTATCGTAGTTATATTTATCGGATCAATGTGATTTTTTAATCTACATACTGTGGTTTAAAAAATAAACAACTCATATTATTGATTTAGGACTCGATTTAGGACTCGTGGTGGGTTTTACAAACTTGAACAACATCGTCCAATCCACTTTTTGAACTAAAAAGAATATGCTCCCTTACATATCCTCAATAAGTATAAAAGTATATAGAGAATTAAACACTTAATAAGACACAAATTTCTCACAATGGGTGAGATCCACATTTTGTATTTGATTTGTGTATTCCTAGCATTGTTGAACGTATTTTACACTTTTGGGTGATATATATGGGTAATGCTATACACAAGTTATGTCATTTATGAGTTTGATTATTATAAATCGCATAACTCAATATTATGGGAGTCATAACTAAGAAAAAAAAAATGAGTTATAACCAAATATCACATAAGGTATAATCAAACAACTCTTGGATCATAACTAAGATAACGTTATAGCCAACATTACAATAGATCACTACTAATATCATAATATATTATAACCAAACATCCATAATAATAAATTATAACCAAATATCACAAAAATAATAACTATAGATGGAGGGTACACACCATCTAATTTCCCCCGAAACCTTGGTTATATAAACATGGGCCTACTTGATACACAATCCTGTCAACCCATTTATCCCCTTATAACCTCAATCATGACCTATTTGAAAAACAGGAGAAATTATTATTCAGTAGTAACTTTCAAAAATTATGACATATTAATAAAAGAAATTATAATTATAATTATTAATATTTATAATGTTGATCACTTTTTTATAATTAAATTTTTTTGATAACTATTGTATTGCTATTTGTCCCAAAAAATAATAAATAAATAAATAATTGTCACGTCTCAAGCCTCGTGACAACACCACGCACTCATCTACCTAAGCGTGCAAGGCTAATAGTCTAATCAAATAAATCACCAAAATAAAATATTCAAAATAAATCTTTAATTATCATAATGCCAAAATCCATAAGTCATGAACAATCCTTAACATATGAAATTGTCCACCAACTCTAATAATGTAAAAAGGTGTTGATTGAATTTCTTCATAAACAAATTCTTCTCTCTAGTTGAGAGCTTCTCTCTCTAAACTATTCTCCTCTTAGGGTTCAAGCGTGCAGGGGCCGTCGGGGTGGGAGAGGGGCTTTCGGCGGTCTCCAACCTCCCCTACCCTCCTTCTACTCCTCTTTTTTCTTCCCTTTCCTTGGTTTTGTCCAATAACTTGGAAGCCTTGGCTTTCCATTCTCTACCTTCTTTGTGAGGTGTTTGTTTCCCTTTACCTCAACTTCGGCCATGGCTTTTGTTGAATCCACCCTCTCTCCTTCGTCCCACCTCCTTCCGGCGTGGTCCATCATCACCAGTTTTGCCGCCCTTCATCGTCATCTCTGCCACCTTCTCCAGGCATGCTGGATGCCGCCTCCTTTCCCTTGCTCTGCCACCTCCTTCCCCGCTAGATTCACTGTCACCGTTACTGATGCTTTGGTTTGTGCGCTATTCTGCCTTTTGTTTTTTTTTTCTGGTTTTTCTTTGGGTTTGCCTTGTTGTTGGTAGCTATTTTATGGTTTGTTTTGTGGGTTTGTTTTATTCTTCTAGTTTTCTATGGTTTTGTGGGTTTGTTCTTACTGTTTTGTGTGTGTGTCTGTGTGAGTCCATCGGTGGTTATGTTTAACTTACCCTCTCTATGGTTGGTGTCTATAATTTATCCCAGACATGCCCTATTGCCGACTTTTATGATCGGTTCTACTATGCAATATGAGCACAAGCACAAGATGCGCATCTAAATATTTTTATAGGTTCTTTCCTTTGTATTTCTTACTATATCTTTCCTTTGTTTGGTATAGGTTTTGGGTTGGATGGACTCTTGTAAGTGCAATTTGGATTTCCTTAATGGATTTTTCTTCCGATCAAAAAAGAAAAAAAAAAAAAAAAAAAACCTGTACTAATGTAATCCACTAACAAAATAGTACCCCAAAGTAATTTAAAATCATATTCCTACTCTTGACACTCCCATAAGTAAAAATCTGAGCAGCTCTACTCCTCAGAATATGAAAAAATAAAACATAAAAGGTGTAAGCTAGACAACCTAGTAAATAATCAACCATCACTGCTAGCTGGATCAAGTATACAAAGAAAATAGTTGATAACCAATAAATGTATTTTTGCTACAATTCAATATAATGAACTGAAAAATCTAAAATTCCTGAGATATTGATTCCTGACTCTGTTTTAATTTAAAACAATAAATAACAATTCCAATAAAAAAATCAAGACAAATTGATACAACGATTTAACGTGAAAAAAAAAAATCACAATTAAAGCACCTCCAATTGTGATAAAAAAATCACGGGCCAAAGCTACAAAACAATCCACTAAAAAGATAAAAATGAATTACACATGAGTACTCTCAATTACCTAGCGAATTCACGCCCGAGTTGAACAGACTCCAATGTGCCTCTTCTACAACCGTCTTCACCATAGAATTGTCTTGCCCAACGTTGAATCCATGACGATGAGCCACTCTGGAATCCACCAAAGCTTCAGAACCAAATTTCTTGAAATCCCCCGAAGAAAACCACTCTTTTTTGTGAGTAAAGAAAATAAACAAACCCGTTGATAATGTTAATATAAAGTTCATATATCCATTGATCACTCTCAAATCATCAAGGAAACACTCAGAAAAATACCTTTCAATATAGAAAACCTTGGTAGCTTTGCTCTCCCAGGATTTGGAAGGCCTAAACCCTAAAAACAACGAACGACGCACTTCATAGAAAGTAGGATCACGAAGATCGCTTGAGCGACCACTTCATCGCTCGAGCAAACTCACTGAAACACATACTCATCACTCAAGCGAATAAAGGATTCTCTCAGAAGTTCAATCTACTCTACAAAAATACTAGATGATGCCATTCAACGCTTGAGTGCACAAGTGACCGCTCAAGCGGTCAAACAACTTTGGACAGCTCAAAAGTTTGGGTAGCTCAATCCCCATACATAGTCAGCGAAGTGGCAAACATGAAAGTCTCAAGATCACAAACTCCTCTGAATAGACACAATTTGGGTTGGATTCGCATCTAAACACTCACATCCTCACTGAAACAAAAGAGCGAATAAAATTACAACTGAAAGAAGTTTTGTTAAACGGGATTGCCAATTACAAAAACTTAACATGAACAATTATTTTGTAAGATAGTTGCATAGCTAAAAATAAATAGTCTAGCAATACATTTTAACTGAGAAGACAATAAGATAATTTAAAGTAATTTCATTGTTCAAATCGATGGTTCAACATTTAGATGGTTCAATGATTCGATTCACAAAAATCAAGTCTTGGTGACTACAGTCACTTAGCTCGTGACAAGGCCCAGAACCACATATAGGCCGATGGTGAATCCCCAAAAGAAACTAGGGTCCAAATCAGTGGTGGAGCTAGGAATTCAGTAAAGAGGGGGCACAAATTAATGACAACATTGATTTTATTTTTTTTCTCATAATAAACAACAATGAGATATTACTAAACTTAAATATTAAGAGTCCATTTACATAAATGTAAATTTTAAATTAAAGTATTTGAGGTTAAATTTATACAAATATTGGGGAGCAACTAATTTAGGTGGATTGGAAAATTAAAAAAGAAGATAAGTTGAGATAGAAATGATATATTTTAGTGGAGAAATTCTATAAAACACACCGCTAAAAAAGTGTCTATCATATGCCATAGTTATGATCTCTGTGGTCTTTAGTTAACACATTGTAGTACTGGATATAACTTAATTATAACTTCTTGTGGTTGTTATTTTGGTTATGACTAAAGAGGTCTTTGGTTATATATCAAATAATGGTTAGTTATGATTCATTCTGATGTTAATTATGACCTATTGTGATTTTTTTTTTCTTTTTTTTTTTGTTATAATTGAAGTTGTGTTGCTTGGTTATAATTTATATAGTGGACATTTTAATTATGAATGAAAATAATTTGGTTATGAAAATTTATAATATCAATACCGTAAAGTCATAACTTGGTACACCCCTTTTAGAGGTGTATAATAGAAGGATTGATTTTAGTAGGTTCCCTGTAATTAGAAGGAAATAGAGAGACTATTACAATTTTAAGAAGGGATATTATTGTAATTTTATAGAGGATATATATAATATAATCTATATATATATATGGGTACTGATATAATTATCAAAACTTTAGGGGGGCATGTGCCCGCCTGGTACTACACTGTCCCTGGTCCAAATCATAGTCAAACTAGAGTGATGTTCAGAATTCAAACTCCCTTTAAATAAAGTGTTCAACATTTTCAAAATAATATTTGGTACAAACTTCCAGAATAATTTCACAAAATATTAAAATAATTTTCAAAATAATATTCAATACTATTTTATACTTGACCAATATTTTTATTTTAAGAGCCACTACAAAAAAAATTGTTTTTTGCGATGGCAAAACGCCGTCGCAAATACCCCAAACGCTGTCTCAAAAGCTTTTTGTGACAGTAAAATATCTTTTTGCGACGGCAATTGGGGGTCGCAACAAAGGGGGTTGCAAAAGGGCTTTAGCGACGGCAAATGTCATCGCCATTGTTTTTGCGACGGGAAAATTTCTTTTCTGCGATGGTAAATTCCTGTCGCCAATAATGGATGAAAATCTGGACTTTTTTGCGACGGCACAGTATTGCCGTCGCTAAAAGAGTTTTTTGCGACGGCAAAAATACCGTCGCTAAAAAGTGTCGTCGCTAATGGATATTTTACCGACGGCAACCTAAGCTGTCACTAAAGCATTATTTTTCAATAAAATTCCATACCTTTTGCGACAGTCCGAGTGTCGTCGCAAAAAGCCAGGTACAATTTTGTTTTTGCGACGGGGTGCTCTGCCGTCTCAAAAAAAAATTTAAAAAAAAAAACCCTGTTTTAAAATTATTAAAAATATAAAAATAACCTGTATTAAATGAAAAATAACTTTAAAAAATCCAAAAATTACATAATAATATAAATACATACATAAATAAAAATTCATAACAATAACAATTATGCCACTACATAATGTCGCATAATACATACATAATGTTGTTCACAAATTTAAATAACATAAATCAAATTCAAAACCAAAAGTTCGTCTTGATTCTTTCGTGGGTTACAAAAACAATCTTTACACGCCCGCATTCCACAAGAAGCAAACTGCTACTCAGGAAATATCTGAAAAAAACAAAATAAAAATAATTAATAACAATATAATGGTGTTAATATTTTAATTACAGAAAAATATAAAAAAATTAACTACTACATAATTAGAAAGATAGTTTAGTAAATAATTTTGACTAGATCGAAATCCGACTCTAACTCCTAAACCGGGAACCCGATTCGAGCCCTGTCTTCTCCCACAAGTCTCTCGTGCCTAGGTGGTCGTGTGTGCCAAGTTTCGTGCTAAACCGACGCCGTTTGGTGATTTTGGGGCATTAACACCTCGAATTCAAGTTTCTTAAGGAACTAGTTTGCCTAAAGTGAAATCCGACTCTAACTCCCAAACCGGGAACCCGATTTGAGCCCCGTCTTCTCCCACAAGTCTCTCGTGCCTAGGGGGTCGTGTGTGCCAAGTTTCGTGCAAAACCGACACCATTTGGTGATTTTGGGGCGTTAACACTTCGAATTCAAGTTTCTTAAGGAACTAGTTTGCCTAAATTGAAATCCGGCTCTAACTCCCAAACCGAAAACCCGATTCGAGTCCCGTCTTCTCCCACAAGTCTCTCATGCCTAGGCGGTCGTGTGTGCCAAGTTTCGTGCTAAACCGACGCCGTTTGGTGATTTTGGGGTGTTAACACCTCGAATTCAAGTTTCTTAAGGAACTAGTTTGCCTAAAGTAAAATCCGTCGCTAACTCCCAAACCGGGAACCCGGTTCGAGCCCCGTTTCCTTCCACAAGTCTCTTGTGCCTAGGCGGTCGTGTGTGCCAAGTTTCGTGCTAAACCGATGTCGTTTGGTGATTTTGGGGCATTAACTCCTCCAATTCAAGTTTCTTAAGGAACTAGTTTCCCTAAAGTGAAATCCGACTGTAACTCCCAAACCGGGAACCCGATTCGAGCCCCGTCTTCTCCCACAAGTCTCTCATGCCTAGGCGGTCGTGTGTGCCAAGTTTCGTGCTAAACCGACACCGTTTGGTGATTTTGGGGCGTTAACACCTCGAATTCAAATTTCTTAAGGAACTAGTTTGCCTAAATTGAAATCTGGGTCTAACTCCCAAACCGGGAACCCGATTCGAGCCCCGTCTTCTCCCACAAGTCTCTCATGCCTAGGCGGTTGTGTGTGCCAAGTTTCGTGCTAAACCGACGCCGTTCGGTGATTTTGGGGCATTAACACCTCGAATTCAAGTTTCTTAAGGAACTAGTTTGCCTAAAGTGAAATCCGACTCTAACTCCCAAACCGGGAACCCGATTCGAGCCCCGTCTTCTCCTACAAGTCTCTCATGCCTAGGGGGTCGTGTGTGCCAAGTTTCGTGCAAAACCAACGCCGTTTGGTGATTTTCGGGCGTTAACACCTCGAATTCAAGTTTCTTAAGGAACTAGTTTTCCTAAAATGAAATCCGGCTCTAACTCCCAAACCGGGAACCCGATTCGAGCCCGTCTTCTCCCACAAGTCCCTCGTACCTAGGCGGTCGTGTGTGCCAAGTTTCGTGCTAAACCGACACCGTTTGGTGATTTTGGGGCGTTAACACCTCGAATTCAAGTTTCTTAAGGAACTAGTTTGCCTAAAGTGAAATCCGGCGCTAACTCCCAAACCGGGAACCCGATTCGAGCCCCGTCTTCTCCCACAAGTCTCTCGTACCTAGGCGGTCGTGTGTGCCAAGTTTCGTGCTAAACCGACGCCGTTTGGTGATTTTGGGGCGTTTACACCTCGAATTCAAGTTTCTTAAGGAACTAGTTTGCCTAAAGTGAAATCCGACGCTAACTCCTAAACCGGGAACCCGATTCGAGCCCCGTCTTCTCCCACAAGTCTCTCGTGCCTAGGCGGTCGTGTGTGCCAAGTTTCGTGCTAAACCGACGCTGTTTGGTGATTTTGGGGCGTTAACACCTCGAATTCAAGTTTCTTAAGGAACTAGTTTGCCTAAAGTGAAATCCGGCGCTAACTCCTAAACCGGGAACCCGATTCGAGCCCCGTCTTCTCCCACAAATCTCTCGTGCCTAGGCGGTTGTGTGCGCCAAGTTTCGTGCTAAACCGACGCCGTTTGGTGATTTTGGGGCGTTAACACCTCGAATTCAAGTTTCTTAAGGAACTAGTTTGCCTAAAGTGAAATCCGGCTCTAACTCCCAAACCGGGAACCCAATTTGAGTCCCGTCTTCTCCCACAAGTCTCTCAACTTAGAATGTAAAGAATGCAAAGATACATTTTAGCTTAGAATGCAAAGATACATTTTATACCTGATCTTCTGGTGGTGGTGTATATGGATTCTCGTCTTCTGCAGATTCCCTAAATGCCCGGTGGCCACTCGATGCATCAGGAACCTATGATAGTCAATGCATAATGTGTTAATCATATTCGAATTTTATACATAATCTTGTGTGAAAATTGAACTATCAAACAATTTAATTTATATCGAACCTGTCTGTTGGGATCCACACTCGCCCCCTGTGACACAAAGGCCATCATCTCAGCTCTCATCTACTGTAAATGTGTAGAGAACTCTGCTCGCAGCTCCTCTCTCAACTCATCCCTTAGCTCTGCACGAACCTGCTGCGTGATCTGATCAATAGTCGATGGCTGGGGTGTTGACTGTGATGGCCCAGCACCATCTTTATACACCGCTCTCTGAGGCACAATTCTCCCGTATGTGCGACAATATCCATGTCCGTCATATGACCTATCAATTCATGGAAAATGGCATTCCTAGCCTCCAAAGTCCGACCATCCTCAGGTAGCATAGAGAGTTGACGATTAAACTCATCCTGTATTGAATAAGACATACAAGTATATGCGAAATTAAGATGGTTGACACACAAAAAATAAACTTTAAATACAATCAAAGGTGTTTGGAAACTAACAAGGTTTGGATAACCTCTGGGTCATCTACCCTACGTGTCATAAGCCAAACATTCATCTTATCAGTAGACTTCCCCTTACTGGTCATCTACATTTTTTTAGAACTATGAAAATTAAAATCCAAATAATTTGCAAATATACAATGTTTATTTATATACAAAAATAAAACAATAAAATGTAAACCTCATGTCGTATCTGAGAGAAAGTAGTACGCCCTGTGGTATGAGCTATGCCGTGAGCTTGCCGATTTTTAGCGTTCATACTTGCAATTTTCTATAACAGGTTCAACAAATGTAAGTATGTAAATATGATTTGTATGTTTACATATCATAAATATAACTTATTTGTGATACCCCTGTTCCGTAGAATGCTAATTGATCCTTAATTTGAGTATGATTATGTGTTTAGCATGATTTTATGTGCCATTATGTGAATATATGTGATCTTGAAATTCTATCTGTTCACCGTAGGAATATCTGTTTGAATGATCTGCTTTGGAAATTAAATTGGAGGCCTTATCGGCCACAGAACCCAAAATTGATTACGCCATTGTGATTGGCATAATTTTTAGAGCCTACGGTGAAATTTAATTGAAAAATTGATTCGGGTCAGATTAAATTGATTAAATTGAGGATTTAGTACCCAATTATTTAATATTAATAATTTTGCATTAGTGGGGCCATATAAGGGCCCTTATTACATTCAATTCCTCTCCTTGTATCATTTTGGCTGAAGTTTAACTCTCTAGAAAAGAGAGAGTCGACTTTGAGAGAGAGGGGAGGCACCTTTGGGCATTTTGATTCAAGATTGTGGATTGGGAAGCTACACTCTAGAATTAACAAGAATTGGTGGAGATTGAAGCTCCTAGGTGAGTGATCAACCCTTAATTCATGAATTTGTGTATGTAATAATGTAAATTCAAAGAGAATATCTGATCAAGAATATGAATGGTGTTGAGTATGATGAAATTGAAGTTTATATGCACATGCATGCATAGAATTGCCATGAAATTGCATAATAATGTAAGGAGTAGAATATGAGAAATTGGGTGTTGAATCATACATGGAAGTATAGTTTGGTTGAGCTTCATGGTTATAAGCACCATTTGTACCAATTGTAATAGATATGGAGTCAAGGATTGGCATGCATGCATGATTGATGAAGATATGAAGTTGGAATGCATGAATTAATTATATTGGAAATGAATTTGAGTCAAAATAGGCCGTGCATGTAAGTAATTCCTGGGATTGAGCTTCATTATGTTGTAAATTGGGGTTTATGCCATGTCAGTATATGTTTCTATGATATTTGAGCCGAAATCATGCATCTTGAACCTTTGAATTTCGAGTTGAAGCTCAAGAACACATTCTGGAAATTCCAGAATTTTGACTCCCGTTCGAGCGGGGGAAGTGTCGCTCGAGCGGATAATTCGAGCTCCCTGCATTTTTGGCAGACATGGCTCCCACTCGAGCGGGGGATTTGACGCTCAAGCGGGGAGCTATGTAGACAGGCAATCCGCTCGAGCGGCAAAGTCCACGCTCGAGCGGGAATTTGAGGTAACCAGCACTTTTGCAGGCTTAAGGGTCCGCTCGAGCGGGGAAGTCCACGCTCGAGCGGGGACCCTATTTTCTGAAATTCTGAAAATGCATTCTGTGTTATATTTTCTGTTCTCTTTCACTTGTAAGCACTCTTAGGCATATGTTAAGCATTGTAAATGAGTTAATGAGATAAGAATAAAGCCTAAAGAGGAATATGTGAATTAAAGAACGGATTGAACTGTTAGTGACCCTTTTGTGTTCATAAAATATGTAGGGTCAAGCTCCAGGGCAAATCCACAAACCGATCACTGTGAGTAATATCTTAACAAAGATATCTGAAATATGTTGTTGTCCAATTGCTTTCTCCCATGTAAGTTTTATAAGCTCGTTGGTTCGATTGGTGGACAATGTTTGCTATACCAAATGAATGGATGGGCCAGAGGCCGTTTTGACACGAATGAGTGGTCCAGAGGCCGTTTTGATATGAATGATAATATGAATGATAGTCTGACACGAACGAAAGTATAAATGGGCCGAAGGCCGTTTTGTCATGAATGAATGGGCCGAAGGCCATTTTGACATGAATGAATGGGCCGAAGGCCGTTTTGTCATAAATGAATGGGCCGAAGGCCGTTTTGTGATGAATGAATGGGCCGAAGGCTGTTTTGTCATGAATGAATGGGCCGAAGGCCGTTTTGTCATGAATGAATGGGCCGAAGGCCGTTTTGTCATCAATGAATGGGCCAAAGGCCGTTTTGTCATCAATGAATGGGCCGAAGGCCGTTTTAACATGAATGAATGGGCCGAAGGCCGTTTTGTCATGAATGAATGGGCCGAAGGCCGTTTTGTCATGAATGAATGGGCCGAAGGCCGTTTTGGCATAAATGAATGGACCGAAGGTCGTTTTGGCCTAAATTAATGGACCGAAGGTCGTTTTGACATAAATGAATGGACCGAAGGTCGTTTTGCCACAAATGAATGGGCCAAAGGCCGTTTTGACATAAATGAATGGGCCGAAGGCCGTTTTGACATGAATGGAAATCTGAATGGGCCAAAGGCCAGTATGTTTGGAACTACAGTCACTTGATCTAAATTTTGTATAAGTGTATATATGTTAAGTAGAAATATGAATTGGGCCCAAGGCCATTTGGAGCATGTTGTTCTACATATTGTTTATGTAACTTCTGTATTTGATATTATTCACTGGGCTATCGCTCACGCTCATTCATGTGTTTGTAGGTGAGCCAAGAGAAGTCCAAACCCAGCCCCAGTGAAGTCTGTGAGGAACAACAAAGGTTTTTGGAGAGTCAGCCCTTGTGTCTCACGCACGAGACCCGTCTTCGCCCTTCCGTTATGTATTTATATCTTGTCATGTTGGCGAAGTTTTTGATTATGTCTGTATATAGTTTCATGGGTTGACTTAGTTGGATGATCCTGTCTGTACAGAATTTTATGCTACTACATTTCTAACGTGAGTTATTAACATGAGTTTGTATGGAATGTTATGATGTGCATATAAGCACGGCTCTATGGACAAAGTTTTTAATTTGCTTCCGTTTGGCCCCTTTTACTCTGATGAGTTTTGTCTTATTTGGTTCGAGGCCGTAGGTAATCTCGTGATTACTGGCCGGTTATGGCTTAACCCATAGGGGCGGGTTCGGGTCATGACATTATTTGTATACCTCAGCATCGGAAGTACGCCAATACTCCGCAAGTTCTTCCCACTGGCTTGGCACAATGTGCAAAGGAACATCATCCTTCAGATTAGGATCAGAACTTCTAGGCTTGAAATACTTAGCCTTAATCTTGTTCTTGTGATCCTTCCATATGCTGTTGCAGTTTTTCATGTAGATTGGCTTGTACTCCTCTGGACATATATTCAAATTGTCCTATAAAACACAATTTCAAAGTTTAAATAATAATAACACATTTTGGAATTCGAATTTGTGGACAAAAATATACTTTTACCTTCACATCCTTCAAGATAGCATCAACAATATCATCAGGCACATTCTTCCAGTGAAGAAAAGTAAGAGGAACAATGTTACCATTTCGCACAATAATGCCAAGTTGAGTAGTTAACTTAGCCATGTTATCCCCTATTGGGCAGTAATTTTCATCAAATTGTTATGTCCAGCTTTTTACCAGTACCCCACTCTTTAATGCCCTTGGCACATCCTCTACCACGTCTAGTCGAGGTTGATGAAGACTAACATGACCTGCGACATACAATAAATATAAACAATATGCAATGGTAATAAACAAATGCAAATTTAAATAATGTGAATACAAATCGAATTCTTATACCTGAGGTGGGCTGTGAAGAAGTCGAAGGGTCTGCAAAATACAATGAGAATAAACAAGTTGTATATAATGAGCATAACTAAATGTATGTTTAAATAATTTTCATACAAATCAAAGCAAATTTATATACCTGCGGATGGCTCATAAGCTGATGACTCTAGTCGGGATGATAGTTGTTGTGGTGCCATTGATGGTGGACGCACCGATGGTAGGCGTGGAGGCTAAGTACATGCTAGCTGTTGTGGTGCCACTGATGGTGGTGGATGCGGTGGTACTAATGGCCCCTCAGATGGTGGTGGCACTAATGGCCCCTCCGATGGTAGCCGATGTGATGCCTCCTCTGATGGTGGTGCTACTGATGTCCTGTTATGTAGCACATCAGACATCATGCGCCGGGGATGATCAGGCTTCCTCTTCCTTCCCATAATAATTGCAAGCAATATAACATTAATTCACATTAGAAACATAGACAATGGTTTGTCATCAACTATAATATGACATTATTGAACTAATACAATTACAAAGACAACGTAAATAATAATTGATGATTAACTACAACCTTGGCCTTAATTGAATTACTAATGTTGATTAAATATCAGCCTATTT
>JAPPVO010007101.1:0-22859 GCA_030407325.1 Camellia japonica
ACACTTATTACAGTTATGCCCTCGCGCAGAGGGTCCGAATAAATAATAATACAGTCCGAAATAAAAGAATATTACAGATTTTCTAAGTAATTAACAATTAACTAATAAAGCTGTAAATCGGTTTGCAAGCCGGGGGCTGCCTCGCTTCTGATGAATACTGCATTTTTGGGGTGCTTTGGCGTGGAAATCTACTGGGATGCCCCAATTAGCCTCTGTTTGCACTTTTCTCGAAATGCGTGCCAAACTCTGAAAAAGTTGCTGATTCTCTATTTTGCTGCAACAGAGAGCAGGAAAGGGGCATAGCAATGTATTTCACAAATATATGCATGCCTTGATCCTCGTGCCACCAATCACGCATACCGATGCATGATGGCCGAGGAATCGGATTGCACAACTCAATATAGGGTGCAATGCAGATGAATGCTACAACTAAGACCTAACTCCATCATGGGTAATCCGGAGTGTCGGTGACTTGGGAATTGAGACCCGTTTCGTCACTCGGAGTACGAAACGTGCCTCGTTTCCCGTGCAATATGCATGATATGCATGAAATGCAACTAATATACAGTTCTAGCATGCACAATGCTATGAGAATGAGGTGCCTCGAAATGCGCGCACACGGGCACGCATACCGAGAAAATGATGTGAAATGCAAATCGGATAAAACCGAAGTGCCTCGAAATGTGTGCCCACAGGCACGCACACCGAGGCGATGATGTGGAATGCAAATCGGATAAAACCGAAGTGCCTCGAAATGTGTGCCCACAGGCACGCACACCGAGGCGATGATAAAATGGAAATCGGATAAAACCGAAGTGCCTCGAAATGTGTGCCCACAGGCGCGCATACCGAGGCGATGATGAAATGGAAATCGGATAAAATCGAAGTGCCTCGAAATGTGTGCCCACAGGCACGCACACCGAAGCGATGATAAAAATGTAAATCGGATAAAACCGAAGTGTCTCGAAATGTGTGCCCACAGGCACGTAAACCGAGACAATGATAAAATGAGATGGAAATGCAAATTGGGCTTATACTGACATGAGTGGACCTCAGCCACACTCACATCAGATGCCGTGGAATGAAAATGAGCTGCCTCGAAATGCGTGCCCGCGGGCGCGCAAACCGAGGCGGTGGCATACGCAATGCAAATGACATGGAAAATGCAAATTGGGCTTACACTAACATGAGTGGACCTCAGCCACACTCACATCAGATGCCGTCGGATAAAACAGGGGTGCCTCGAAATGCGTGCCCACGGGCACGCAAACCGAGGCATGGCCCGAAGGCATGAAATGGCACGGGAAATGATATGCAAGCATGCGAACTAAATTCCAGCAACTAAATGAAGGGAAAACAGCCTCAAAATGATGATAAAAATGCACCCGATGCCCAGAATGTTCCCGAAATGTGATATTTAGCCCCCGAAATGGCCTACAGCTATGCTATACATGCAAAATTGACACATGAAAGCAAAAACAGTAGCAAGGCAGCCGCAAAAATAGCATCTTTCCAGTACAAAACATGGCCAAATTGTAAGCATAGATATGACAACAATAGCTTGCAAAATACGGAAAAAGAGAGGATTTACAAAGCAAGTGATATCTACAATGCTCAAACCCAAAAAATCAGTTCTACAACATTAGAGAGGGACTACAAATATGCATTTTTACAGAAGATGAGATCCCCAAATTCAGTGTGTAGATATACAATACATAGCATGCAAAATAAGGGTCAAAAGAGGTTTATAAAGAGAGGTATCATAAGCAATGACCAAACAACTTAAGACCCTTAATAAAACTTGAAGAATAGACCAAAATAGGACACTTCACAAGCCTGATGAAGGCCAGAAACAGAAGCTAGAATGGCCTAAACAAACATGCAATTTTACGGTAAATTTGAAGAATTTCAAAGCAAGTACTAAAAAAAATTACCAAATGGCTTAAGACCCTTCACAAAGAATGATGTATGGACCAAAATAAGACTCCTTCAAGGCCTGATGAAGGCCAAAAACAGAAGCCAAAATAGTCTAACAAAGCATGCAAGATAGGCATAGAACATGGATTCAAAGCAAGTGTATGATAGAGGAGGCAAACATGGTTGAGCCCTTCTTCAATGTTGAAGAGGGGCTCAAAATGAGCACAATATCAGTAGGTTTCATACTCCAAATCAGATCACAAATAGGCTAATTAACTCATGCAATTTTACGGTAAAATGGAAGAATTTCAAAGGAAGTGCATGATAGAGAAGCCAAACATGGTTGAGCCCTTCTTCAATGTTGAAGAGGGGCTCAAAATAAGCCCACTCACAGTATATAGTATGCTCGAAATCAGATCACTCAAAAGCCAAACAAAGCATGCAAATTAATGGCATAAAGAGTGATATTGAAGCAAGTGTATGAAGGAGACACCAAACAGGGTTGAGACCTTCTACAAAGTCGTAGATGGGCTCAAAATAAGCCTAAAACCAGAAGGGGTCAGAGCCCAAAACAGATCACAAGTAGGGTAGAAATTTGAAGCAAAAAAATGCAAGAAAAGGGGAATTGGTGACTTACCCTTGAAGATCAAGCTTTCTTTGCTTCTTGGCTTGAATTTGTTGATCCCTAACCTCTGAAAATTACTCCCTTGCTGCTGAAATGGAGGTGGTGTTGGTTGTGCTTGGAGTTGATGAAGGAATGGAAGCAAAACTTGGATGTTTGAAGCTTTTTGGAAGAGAGGAATGGAGGAGATGCATGTATGGAGCTCTCAAGGGATTTTTCTAACCTCAAAACCAGCTGGGAGCTGCTGGTTTTTATGGCCAAAAGAGAGGTCAAAAGGAGGGCCAAAAAGGTGGAAATAATATCTAGATATTTTGCTCTAAATATCTATCAAAATATCTAGATATTTTGCTCTAAATAAAAAGTGGCGTTCGGCCACGAAGTGGGCATCAGAGGCCCCAGTGTTCCTCGGTATGATAAAACAGAGGTACATGCCAAAAATCGGAGAAAACCGATGCGAAATGAATGCTCGGGGGCCAAACCGCGAGGTTCGGGGCCCGAAAACCGGCTATAAGCACCGAAAGTGGCATACGGCCACGAAGTGGGTATCTGCGACCCCAGGGTGCCTTGGAATGATGAAACAGAGGTACATGCCAAAAACCAGAGGAATCGGAGACGGTTGGGCGGTCCCGAACCGAGGCACACGGCCTGACGGCTTCGAAAACCGGGAACCGGGCTCCGAAATGGGCAAAATGGCCTACGGCCACGAAAAGTAGCTCACGGCCACCGGGAGATAGTCTACAGGACCACTCCCTTCCCGCGGGAAAGAAAACAGAGAAAACCGAGTCTGGTTCGCAAACCGAGACAAGGCACAGAAGAGGATTCGGAAGTTCGGAGGCAGGGCGCACGGCCGCGACTCTGGGACTTCTGAATGAGCACGATATGCAACACCACCGAGCGCTCAATCGGTGACGTCTGAGTCTTAAGTTCGGTCAAAAATGGGGTGTCTACAAGTGGCTGAGCTCCAAAAGGCCTTGGCGACCAAGGCAGCCGAAATCAAGGCGGCCGATGAAAACGCCTATGCCGAAGGCCAAGCCGACGTGCGTGATGCCTACAAAGCCCAGGTCAACCATGCCTATAACCGGGGATTTTATCTCGGCTGGACATCAGGCCTCAACAAACTCTCTATCCCAATGGATTCCCTCTTGCGCGACATCAACCGGCTCCAAGTGCCTTTCCCTCCAACTCCTAAATAGTCGGACGATGAGGCCGACGAGGAGGAAGCCGATGAAGGGGCTGATAAAGAGATAGAAGCTGATACTAGGGCCAAGTCTGCTACTCTGAATAATCAAGTCCTGGACTTGCCTTATGATTAGGAGGAGGACTTGGTTTCCAAGAGTGTCTCTCCCAAACAAATAACCTTTGAGGCCGAGGTCTGTACAGCCGAAAAGAGCTTGGACGAAACCTTACTTCAAATAGATGCCGAGATAGTGGCAGAGAAGGAGGCTGCATTGCCAACCGAGGCCAACACAACTCCAATAGCCGAGGTTGAGCAATCCGAGATCAATGCCAATGCTCCTAGTACTTAGGATTTTGTTTTCAGTAGTTGCTATAAGCTTTTTGTTTTTGTTGGGCCGAAGTGCCACCTGTGTAATTGAATAACTACTCTCCTATGCTAGGCCGATGTGCTTTTTTGTCTACATTCGAACAAGTTTTCTTTAAATGAATGTCTTCTTTTCTTCTAAGTGTTGAATGCTCTCTTCATGCATGCTTTATCTGTTTTCACTACTTTGTATGCTTCCATACTTAGAATAATATTGCAATTCTTCCAAGTATACCTTAACTGTATAATCACTTCAGGTTGGGACACATCTAACATGTATCAACTCGGACCCATTTTATCTCGGGTGCATCTTTAATTGGTCACCTCGGACCAACTTACCACAGATTTTCACATTTTACTATGATCTCAGCCAACGTGCTTTTTTTATAAAAATTCTTTGAATAACATTCAATAAGTATTGCCTCCTTATTCTGTAGTTGCTGTCTTCTGCCAAGTCTCCACCCTTCCAAGTGTCACAACCTGGTTGGTTATCTAGGCTAACAAATACCTCGGGTAACCCCTCATCTGGTTACCTCGGCTCATTCTAACTTGTAAATTCTTTAAAAAATTTCAACAAGTGTTAAGCCTATTTCTGCTTCCTGTCCCGAGTTCACATTAAGCATGCATCTCTGACTTTTGCCAAAGTCTGAATCCAACAATTTTTAGCCGAGGTTCTTTACCTCGGTGTCTCTATTAATCTAATCAGTTTGGACTTAGTTCAACTCTGCCATCATGGCAAGTCTAAGTTACTTATCATGTTTTATTCTGAAACATCGCCAACTTAGTTCAACTCTATCATATGGAAAGTTTTAATTCAACTCTACCATATGATAAGTCTAAGTTACTTGTTATGTTTCATTTGGAAATATCGCCAACTTAGTTCAACTCTATCATTTGGTAAGTATAATTCAACTCTACCATATGATAAGTCTAAGTTATTCGTCATGTTCCATTCGAAAACATCGCAAACTTAGTTCAACCCTACCATAGGCAAGTTGAATTCAACTTTATCATATAGCAAGTCTAAGTTATTCGTCATGTTCCATTCGAAAACATCGCAAACTTAGTTCAACCCTACCATTGGCAAGTTGAATTCAACTTTACCATATAGTAAGTCTAAGTTATTCGTCATGTTTCATTCGGAAACATCGTCATAAGACTGCTCAGCCTTATCGCACAAATTTCAACAAGAATAAAATCAAAATCTAGCTAGTGTTTTATTATAACGTCGGCTAATAAAATAATTACATAAATCTCAAAAAACAAAAACTAATGATAGAAAAAAATTCAGATAGCAAGTGTTCCAGGGTCGTGGCAATTCTTTGCCATCAGTGTCTTCAAGCCGATATGTCCTATTGCTGGCAACCGAGATAATTCTATAAGGCCTCTCTCAGTTTGGGCCAAGTTTTCCCTCCCCAGGATCCTTCTTGTTGCCGATAACTTTTCTCAGGATGGGGTCCCCAATCTTGAACTCTCTTAGGTTGACCTTCTTGTTGTAAGCCCTAGCAAGCTGCTGCTGGTATGCCCCCAGCCAAATTGTTACTCTCTCCCTTCTTTCCAATAAATCCAGATCTTGGGCCAAGAATGCCTCATTGGTTCCATTCTCCACTCCCTGGGTTCTGATTCCAGGGATGCCAACCTCTAGTGGGATGACTGCTTTAATGCCATATACAATGGCAAAAGGGGACTCTCCAGCTGATATTCTTGGTGTGGTTCGATATGCCCACAGAGCATTGGGCAATTCTTCCACCCACTTGCCCTTGGCTACTTCCAGCCTCCTTTTGATCTCATCCAAAATGGTCTTGTTGGATCCTTCTGCCTGACTATTACTCTAGGAGAAACTAGGAGTAGAGTAATAACTTTTAATCTTGTGTTTTACTGAAGCTCTTAATCAACTAACTGTCAAACTGAGTACCATTGTCTACTATAATGGCTCTTGGAATCCCAAACCTAGTGATTATGTTATTCTAGATGAAGTTCTTTACATCAATATCTCGAATCTTCGCGAGAGGTTCAGCTTCTACCCATTTGGTGAAGTAGTCTGTGGCTACCAGCAAAAACTTTCTCTGTCCAATTGCCTGGGGCAGTGGTCCCACTAGGTCCATACCTCACTAGGAAAACGGCCAAGGACTGGACACTAGGTTTAGATATGCTGCTGGCTGATATATCAAATGTGTAAACCTTTGACACTTCTTACACTTCTTGACATAGGGTTCAGCATCCCTTTTCATGTATGGCCACCAGTATCCCTGGGAGATGGCTCTATGGGTAAGTGATCTGCCCTCTGTATGGCTTCTACAAACTCTTTCATAGATTTCATATAAAAAGTCCTTTACTTGAGAAGGATACACACATTAGAATAGAGGTCTAGTGAAGGACCTTTTGTAATAATGGCCTTCTGCTGACAAGCAGAACCTGGCTGACTTCAACTTGATTTTGTGTGCCTCCTTTCTATCCTCTGGTAGTCTACCCTCTTTGAGGAAAACAACTATGGTGTCCATCCAGCTAGGACCCATTTCCACACATATTGTTTCATATTCCATTATCAGAGGCTCTACACTTGGGTCTGACAAATAATCTACCATTATTGTCCTAACCTCACCTAATTTCATAGCGCTGGCCATGTTAGCTAAGGTGTCGGCATGTTTATTGTCATCTCGGCTAACCTGCTCTAGCCGGCAATTTTCAAAAAGTTTTAGCAGCTTGACAACCTCCTTGACATAGGCTATCATTCTTTCATCTTGGGCTGCATACTCGCCCGTTGCTTGATTCATAATAAGTTAGAAGTCACAGAAGACTACCACTTCATCGGCTTCTATGGATGCTGCAATTACTCTGCTTCGTTGTTTGAGGCCTCGAACCCCAAACAAATAGATTACTCAATCATTTGCCCATCTGGTGATACCAAAACCACTTCTGCCTTCGCTTCTTGACGATTTAAACTTCCATCAACAAATAGGCGAAAGGAGTCGTCGATGTAGACGTCGTTGGGCTTTGGTTTCTCTTCTTTCTTCTATTTTGTTGGAGTGGGGTCCTTTGGCCCCAGTTGGGTTTCTTCTGGTTCCCCTGGACATCTTAAACCTTGGCTCACCAGAGCTCGGCGTAGGATGGCACGAGGGGTGAACTCAGTCATAAAGTCGACCAGAACTTGGCCCTTGATTGCTATTCTAGGCCTAAATTCTAAGTTATATTGGCCCAATACCACTGTCTATCTGGTTATTCTGCCTGTCAGATCTCTATGCTGCAACAGGGATTTCAAGGGATGCTCAGTTAGCACCACAATCTTGTGGGCTTGGAAATAGTGATTCAACTTTTTGGAAGCCATTACCAGGGCTAGTGTTAACTTCTCCAAGGGCAGGTACCTGGTTTCTGCACTTACTAGGGTTTTACTCACATAGTATACCGCCTTTTGTTCTCCCTCCTCTTCTCGGATTACCACTGCACTCACTACGTGGTCTGAAACTGCTAAGTATAGGAACAATTCCTCTCTAGGTATTGGATTTAAAAGAACTGGAGCTGTTGTTAGGTACCTTTTCAAGTCGGTCGAGGCGACTTCGCATTCTTTTGTCCACAAGAAATCTGTGGCCTTATTCAACAATTGAAAAAATGGTTTACATTTATCAGAACTTCGCTGATAAATCTATTCAGGGTTGCTGCCTTACCAGTGAAAATCTGGACCTGCTTAGCTGAAGTCGGGCTTTTTAAATCAAGGATAATCTTGATCTGATCTGAGCTTGCTTCTATGCCCCTCCTAGTGACCAAGTATCCCAGGAACTTACCAGACCCGACTCCAAATATACATTTTAAAGTATTGAGTCATAGCCGATAAGTTCTTAGGATATCAATGACTTCTTTCAAATCGGTCAGATGGTTCCCAGGCTCATTGGTCTTAACGACCATGTCATCAATGTAGACTTCTATTGTCTTCCCAATCAGATGTTTAAGCATCTTGGTCACTAACTGCTGGTAGGTTGCTCCTATATTTTTTTAACCCGAAATACATTACCCTGTAACAATAGAGTCCTTTTGGGGTGATGAATGCTGTCTTCTCTTCATCTGGGGCATCCATTGCTATCTGATGGTAGCGGGGCATACATTGATATCAGATGGTAGTCTCTGTATGCGTCCAAGAAACTCATCCTCCCATGCCCTGAAGTGGCATCTATTAACTGATCAATCTTAGGCAGTGGCAAACTGTCTTTAGGGCAAGCCTCATTCAGGCTGGTGAAGTCCACATAGACCTTCAATTTGCCATTCTTCTTTTTCACTACCACTGTGTTGGACAACTAGGTTGGATAGTATACTTCTCGGATGGCTTGGGCTTCCAACAACTTGTCCACTTCCTCTTCAACTGCTTCCACATATACTAATGTCAGCCTCCTTGCCCACTGGATGATAGGTTCAGCCGACCTGTCTACATTGAGCATCTAGCAAGTGACCTTGGAGTCGATGCTAGATATCTCATAGGGCGTCTAGGCAAACACTTCTATGTTTGCTAGCAAGAAAGCATCTAACTCTCTTTCCTCCTCCTCGGCTAAGCCTGAGCCGAGAAGGAAGAAGCGCTCCTCATAATCTTCCTGGACCAGAATCTTGTTCAAAGCCTCCTTACTCTTGTCGGCTGGTTCTTTTCTGATGTCATCTAGGACCTCTTTGTCCTCCTCTTCAATTTCAACTGTCTCTACTTCTCGCACACTGCAGGTGGATTTCATTACTGCCATGGAGTAATTTTTTGCCTGCACATGATCCCCTCTGACCTCCTTAATTCCATGCTCTGTTGGGAACCGCAACAGTTGGTGCAACGTTGGTCTTTCCAAAATAACATTGTAAGGGAAGAGGGTATCAATGACTGTAAACTCCATTCTTACCTTCTTTGTGCCTGTTTGTACCTCCAAATTCGTGGCTCCTAGAGGCCACGTTGGTGTTCCGTTGAATCCAACTATCGGGCTATTGGATTATTCTAGTCATCTGGGTGAATGCTAAGCTCCTTGTAACATCTAACATATATGATGTCACAAGAACTGCCTTGATCAACCAGTATGCGCCTCACCTAGCACTCTCCAATCTTCAGTGTTATCACCAGGGCATCGTTGTGTGGATGTTGCATCATATCCAAGTTTGCCTCAGTAAAAGAAACCACTGGACCCTAGTACTCATTTGTCCTAGGCTTGTTTTACTGGACCTGGTACATATGCTGTAGGTGCCTTACCCTTTGAGTTTCCCCACGTACATTATTCTCATTGAGCTTTGAGTAAATCACATTGATCACTCCGAAGGTTTATCTGCTTGATATGGTGGCGGTGGTAGAGGTGGTGCTGCCGGTGCCTGGGGTAGCCTTGTTTGCTCTTCCCTTATTCTGGCTTCATCTAGTAGGTCTTTTAAATGACCTTGTCTGACCAAATCCTTTAAGTGTGTCTTTAGAGCCCTACATCCTTGAGTCAAGTGCCCATCTTCATTATGGTAAGCACAATGCTTCCCAAGGCTCCTTCCTATAAACTCACCAGGGATCTTCTTTGGCGCTTGTAGACACCCCATTTTTGACCGTCCTCAAGGCCTGGACGTCACCGCTTGAACACTCGGTGATTATCCATGTTCGTGTTCGTTTGGAGTTCCCGGAGTTCTCGGCTACGCGCCTTGCCTCAGGACCTCCGAACTTGACCGTTTTGTGTCTGGTTTTGCACCAAACACTTGTGCTTTGCCTTGGAGGGGCAGGGAATGCCTTGTGAGGCATCCCCACACACCACCGGCAGTGGTTAGAGGTCATCGGCTGGTTAGTGTTGCCATCGGCACTATATTGTGCCGGTCGGCACTATTTTGTGCCGGTCGGCAGTAAATTTTGTCAAAATGACAATTTTGCCCTGCCGACTACTGTGCAGTTGCTTTTTGAGATATTTTGAAGCAGCTGTATAGCATTTGTTTCCCCTCCATACACGTGTATATGGAGGGATGAGCCTTTGTTTTGCTTAGCTTGTAAGCTTTGTTGCCTATAAGAGAAGGCTCTCTTCTCTTGGCTCAAGGGTTGAAGAATTAGACATTTTTAGAGAGAAAAGACAGAGAAGAAGCTCTGGTTTTAGGGTTTGAATTCCATATCTATTCTATCTCTCTTTTGCTCTCTTGTTTGTACACTAGGTGTTTGTGTCTCACTATTGCACATCAACACCTAGTGTTTCACCTTTCCTTGGCTACTGAGGTTCCAAGAGGTTGTTCTTGGTGTTTTTGGCTGGATTAGAGCTTAAGGAAGCAACAACATCATCTTTGGTGAAGAAGGTCAACAAGGGTGAGAAACTTGCTTTATTTCTCCCATTCTTGCATTCCATTTTTACCTATCTTTGAACTGTTTTTGTGCTTGGTGTTTAATACAAAAAAGTTCTGTTTTTTAGTCCTCTTGATAGTTTATTAAGGGTGCTTTGTGCTTTGGAGAGGTTTGACCACCCTTAGGCCTTGAAAATGTCTCATTTTTGTGCTATTTTGTGAGAGCTCCGGGATTTTGGTGTTGGGGTCTCTTCACCACTGAAATCTTGAGGGATTTCAGTGGTGTAGATGATGCCTTGAAGTCCCAAGAAGGAGAGGGCCACCCCCTCTCCTTGATGTCCTTGAAAAGGACAAGTTTTGGCCTCTTGAGGAAGCCTTTGTTGGAGTGTTTGTTGATCATGTCTAGGCTGCATTTTATGTTTATTATGCCATGATATAACATTGCTAAGAGTTGGTTTTGGTCCCTTATGCATGCTTAGCATAGTTGCCATGTAATGCCTTGTAAATCCCTTAACATGCCTTAGGTTGTTAGCCCTAATTTGAGCATGCTTTAGGCTTAGATTCATGAAGATTTTGTGCTTATCTTGACATGTTTTAGGTCTGTCCATAAGTGTTTGGGTTGGTCTTGGCATGCTTAGTATAGCCTCTTTGCATTTTAGGCTTACTAGCCTTGAGCATGAATGTGTAGCATGCCTTGTTTGCATCATTTCAATGGTTTGAGACCATTTGCCATGTTATTTCAGTCCATTTAACATGCTCATATGTTTGCATTGCATGCCTCTTTGATGTTTCAAGAGCTCATGTTGTATGCTCCTTAGGAGTGCATGTATGCATGGCTTTTAATTTAAACCATATAGATGCCATCTAAATGGTCATTTGGGCTTGCTTTGGTGTGCTAAAAATCTGTTTTTAGTTGCTTAAGTCTTGCCATGTTTAGTCTCGTCAAATGCAGTTCAATACTCCTTTGGCTTGCTTTGAATACTTGGCCCTTTTTGCATGCATTTGCTTGTCTTGTTTAACATGATTTGGCATCATTTTATAGCATGATTTTAGGGCTCATGTCGCATGCTAAGTGTCCATGATATCCCCTCTCAAGTGTGCTTGAGGGTTGCTTACTTAGTGCCTAAGTGTTAAGTCTTAAACATATGCATGTGTGTGTGTGTGTTGACTTTCTTTTTTGGGCATTATTGGCCACTGATTTTAGGCCTATTTGGAGTTGCCTAAGTCATGTTTAAGACCATCATTTACTTGCTTGCATGCTTACCTCATGTATGCTTGTATGCTTGCATTGTTTGTCCACATGCTCATATTGCATCCCTAGCTAACATGATTAGGTTGAAATGCATCTTGCATGCATGCCTTGTTCCTTGACTTGGTGATAGGAATTGGGCCTTGTTTTGTTTGCTTAGTTTGCATTTCATTTGACATGAAATTGCACACTTGTTTCTTTGGGCCATCATGCATGGGAATGCGTGATTGGTGGCCCGAGAATCGAGGCGCATGCCCCTTTGAGTCGTAAATATGATAAGGGGCATGATTGGTGCACACATTGTTGGAATTACATTGCCATGCAAGTTTTTGCCCTCTGCTGCTGTGAGTTGCAGGTTCTGCAGACATTCAGTGCCGGCCGGCAGTATTTAGTGCCGACCGGCAGTCTATTGATGGCCGATGGATTAATTTTGTGCCGGTGGCCACATACTTCAGCCGGTGGTGTTTCTCCTCAGCCGGTGGTATCCCCCAGTGCCTTGAGAAGTAGTTCTGAGACTTTGGAAGTTTTCAGAAAGGCAGAGCAGGGAAAACAGAGGCAGGCTAGGCATGGCAGTGCGATTCCGAGCAAGTCCCAAGCATGCACTGCGTTTGGCCCTCATCCCGAGGCGGTTTATTGCTTTTCCTAGATTAATTAATTTATTTGATTAATTTAGTTGGACTGTAATATTTTAATTAGTTTGCGTAGCTAATTAATCTGTATTATTCTTTTGGTCCCTCCGAGCGAGGGCATATTTGTAATAAGTGTGGGTGAGTGTGTGTATGTCTTCCAACCCCCATTTCTTTCTTCCCTTTTATTTACCTGCTTATGATGGTAGATTAGGGCATATTTAAAATTAGTATACCTTATGCAATGCATGCGTGCATCCATGCATTTGTTGACATGCATCGGGCTCGGTACATCATACAAACTGCATTGTATTTCAAATCCAACTTGAATACGTGTTACTCGTGCATTTCACATGCCATGTTTAGGATAGCCGAGCCTGTCTAATTGCACTCTGTATGCGTCGTATTAGTCATCTTAACATGAGCTAGGTCATGCATATTTTGCTAACTAGTTTATTTTTTTGGCACGGAGTACGATGTAAGTATCTATGCTTTAGCATCTCGCATGCGTGTGAATGTTAACATGACAGTATGACTACCATGTGGCTAAATGCTTACGTGATATAAACTGTTTGAATGCCTGTGGGTGGAGGTTGGATTGCTTGAGTTGGAATAACTCATTGAGATCCGTATTTTAGCCTACTTGCGAGTAGCAATCTCAAACTGTTTTCCAAACAAATGGATATGCAATGTTTATTTCCAAATTAAGCGATCTAGTCTATACTTGTTTGCTGCGCGCATAACATAGTAATTCTAGGCTAATAATTGGAATAAGAGCATGTAATGTTTTCAAAATTGGATATCACGGTTAGTAGAGGCCGGTCTTCGAACCGGGCGAAAGGGGGTGCTCATAGCTGACCTTCCCCGATCGTACCCAAGCTCCCGAGCCAAGACTACTTTGGTTATGACGGACACGTGGCCTTCGGCACCGAGTCAGGGTTTCCTAAATTCCCCTATTAAAAAATATTTAGGTGGCGACTCTGTAATCTGGCAAAGCAGTCCATGTTTGGCACTACTTTTCAAAAAATCTGTTTTTCTTCAAAACGATTTGCCAGAGTTGGACTCTTTGGTTCAAGATTTAGAACCGCAACAAAACAAAATAGGGGAGTCCGAACTGTAGCGAGGTCCCCCGCGGGCTTGTTACAGCACTCTGTAATAAGGTTGGTTCTTGATCCTTTCTAGGACTTTGCAGACCGGGATCCTAAATATAAGGGTGATTGCATGTGCAGCCCTCAACCATGTTTCCTGCATGCTAAAACCAGTTGTAACAAGCCCGCGGGGGACCTCGCTACAGCTCGGACTCGATTTCGTGTCACGGTTCTTAATCTTGAACCAAAGAGTCCAAATCCGGCAAATCGTTTTGGAAAACAGATTTTTTTGAAAGAAGTGCCAAACATGGACTGCTTTGCCAGATACAGAGTCGCCACCTAAATATTTTTAAAATGGAAAATTTAGGAAACCCTGACTCGGTGCCAAAGGCCACGTGTCCGTCATTACCAAAGTTGCCTCGGCTCGGGAACTTGGGTACGATTGGGGAAGGTCACTTCGTGAGCACCCCCGCTCGCCCGGTCAAAGACCGGCCTCTACTAACCATGATATCTTATTTTGAAAACAATGTATGTTCTTATCCCGGTTATTAGCCTAGATTACTATGTGATGCTCGCAGCAAACAAGTATAGACTGAGTCGCCTGAATTGGAACAAAACATTTCATGTTTGTTTGTTTGAAAATGGTTTGATGGTGCTACCCGCAGGTAGGCTAAGACGCGGATTTGCCACCCTCAGGTGGGCTTAGAAAACATGATTTTGCCACTATCTAGTGGGCTTAAAACAAACATTTGATGAATTGTCCAATCCAAGCAACACAACCTCCACCCACAGGCATTCAAGGCAGTTATATCACATAAGCACATAGCCTCATGGCAAGCATGCTATTCATGGCAATCACTCACACGCATGCAAGGATGCTAAAGCATAAAACTCACCGAGTACTCCGAGCCAAAAATAGAAGCTCATTAGAAATCCATGCATGATCCTAATTATACAGAATTGCCTAATGCAACACATGCAAAGATGCAACTATAGCAGGCTCGGCTATTCTAAACATGGTATATGGAATGCTACAACTAACACGTATTCAATTTGGAATTGAAATACAAATACAGTTTGTATGATGCGCCGAGCCCGGTGCGTGCAAGACAGATGAATGATGCAAACATGCTATCATACTGTATGCTAATTGGAATATGCCCTATATCTAACCATCATAAGCGGGTAAATAAAAGGGAAGAAAGACGTGGGGTTGGAAGACATACATCACACTCACCCACACTTATTACAATTTTGCCCTCGCGTAGAGGGTCCAAATAAATAATACAGTCCGAATAAAAGAATAATACAGTCCGAAATATACAGATTCTTAATTAATTAACAAATTAACTAAAAAAGCTTTAAACTGGCATGCAAGCCAGGGGCTGCCTTGCTTCTGATGAATAATGTATGCTGGACTGCCTTTGCGCAGAAATCCACTGGGATGCCTAATTTAGCCTCTGTTTGCAATGTTTCTCGAAATGCGCGCCAGACTCCGAAAAGTTGCTGATTCCTCATTTTGCTGCAACAGAGAGCAGGAAAGGGGCATAGCAATGTATTTCACAAATATATGCATGCCTCGATCCTCGTGCCACCAATCACGCATATCGATGCATGATGGCCAAGGAGTCGGATTGCACAACTCAATATGGGATGAATGCAGATGAATGCTACAACAAAACCTAACTCCATCATGGATAATCCAGAGTGTCGGTGACTTGGGAATTGAGACCCGTTCCGTCACTCGGAGTACGAAACGTGCCTCGTTTCCCGTGCCCGGGCTAACTCCTATCCCGAACACGATGCAATATGCATGATATGCATGAAATGCAGCTAATATACAATCTTAGCATGCACAATGCTATGAAAATGAGATGTCTCGAAATGCGTGCCGAAAGGACACGCAAATCGAGGCGATGACATAAAGGCATGAAATGACATGAAAAATGATATACAATGAGACTAAAAATGAGATGTCTCGAAATGCGCGCCCACGGGCACGCAAACCGAGAAAATGACATACGGAATGCAATGAAGCTAAAATGATATGCAAAATGCAAAATGGACTTACACTAACATGAGTGAGCCTCAGCCACACTCACATAAGAGGCCGTCGAATGAAAATAAAGTGCCTCGAAATGCGTGCACACGGGCACGCAAACCGAGGCGATGACATACGCAATGTGATAAGACTAAAATGGCATACAGAATTCAGGATGGACTTATACCAACATGAGAGAGCCTCAGCCACACTCACACGGGAGGCCGATGGATGAAAATGAAGCGCCTCGAAATGCGTGCACACGGGCACACAAACCGAGGCGATGGCTGTAAGGCATGAAATGACATGGAAATGATATGCAAATGGAATTTCAGCACTCACAAATGATGCAAAACAGTCCCGAAAGGTGGGGAAATGACACCAAATGCACGGGATGGTCCCGAAATGCGATATTAAGCACCCGAAATGGCCTACAGCCATACTAAACATGCGTAATTGGTACATGACATGTAAAACAGTAGCAAGCCAGCCCCAAAAATAGCATTTTTCAGTCTAGAACAAGGCCGAAGTGCAAGCATAGATAGGGCAACAATAGCATGCAAAAATACGGACCAAGAGAGGGGTATTGAAGCAAGTGATACATGCGATGCCCAAACTGAAAAGTACCCTTCTACAACACTGATTAGGGACTAAAAATATGAACATTTTCAGTATATGACATCCCCAAACTCAGTATGAAACCATGCTAAAAATGCCATGCAAGATTGAGGATACATAGGGCTATAACATGAGGTACCCCAAAAATTCATCAAACCAGAAAAGACTATTTATGAAATATGTCAATAAGATCAAAATAAGACTCTTTTTAGTTCTGATGATGGCCGAAAACAGAAGCTAGATGAGCTTAAACAAGCATGCAAAAATGGGGGTCCAAGAGGGATATAATGACAAGTATAACATGGAGACCCCCAACAAGGTTGATCCCTTCTACAATGTTGTAGAGGGACATAAAATAAGCTTAATCACAGTTCATGACATGCTCCAAAACAGACCAGATGTAGGTCAACCAAATCATGCAAATTTACGGTAAATATGAGAGATTATGAAGAAAGTGCATGATAGAGAGGCCAAACAGGGTTGAGCCCTTCTTCAATGTTGACGAGGGGCTCAAAATAGGCCCACTCACAGTTTACCTTATGCTCGAAAACAGATCACTCATAGGCTAGAAAAAGCATGCAAAATCAAGGGTAAAACATGGATTCAAAGCAAGTGGCATATGGAGCATGAAAACAAGGTTGATCCCTTCTTCAATGTTGAATAGGGCCTCAAAATAAGTACAATATCAGTTCATGAGATGCTCCAATTCAGATCACACATAGGCCAAATATTCAATGCAAAATAATGGCATATAAGAGGATATTGAAACAAGTGCAAGATGGAGGGCTCAAACAGGGTTGAGCCCTTGAGTAAACATGAAGAATAGCTCAAAATGGACCTAGTTTCAGTTAAGGTCGGAGCTCAAAACAATAAGCTAATAGGCTTAAGAAATGAGGCAAGAAAGTGGTGTAAAAGAGGGAGTTTGAGACTTACCCTTGAATACCTTTCTTTCTTTGCTTCTTGACTTGAGAAATGTTGCTTCTAAGCCTCTAAGAACCTCTTCTTGTTGCTGGAAAAGGGATGGTGATGGTGATGCTTGATGATGATGAACAAAAGGCACCAAAACTTGAAGATTTGAGAGAGATGGATAGAGATATGAATGTGTATGCTCAAGCCAATTTTTCTAACCTTCCTAAGAGTGTTTGAGCTGCTGTTATAAAGGCCAAAGAGGGGGAGGCAAGTGGAGGGAAATGCACCCAAGTATTCCCCTCCAAAAATATCCCCCGGATACAGATATTTTCTGGGGGAAACAGCTGTGCAGCTGTAAGGAACACACCCCAAGGAGCATGGCCGGCCATGTGCTTTTTCTGCAGGTGGCCGGCCGGCCACCCCCCATGGCCGGCCGGCCAAGGGTCAAAAAGGTCATGGTGATTTAGTGGCCGGCCACCAAGGATTGGTGTCCTCCCAAGTGTGCTGAACAAGACCCTGTGGTTCAAATTTGACAACTCTAAAACAGGAGAGAGAATAGGCCAATTCAAAGAGGGGTTCAAAAGGTTCAAAGAGAATTACTGGCTGGCCATATGTTTTTAGGGTCCTCCCATGTGTGTACATTACAAATATGTGGTTTTGGCTTGAAGAAAATGGCCCTAGGGTGTTCAACATTAGCCCGGAAGTGAGAAAAACGGGCGCCGGGAGGCGCCGGAAGAGCATAACTGCTTGCTGAGACAATTACTAGCCTCCCACCCTCCAGTGATCTTCCTTATGATAAAACAGAGGTACCTGCCAAAAATGAACGAAAATCGATGCAAAACGAATGCTCGGGGACCAAAATACGCAGTTCGGGGTCCCGAAAACCGGCCGTTAAGCACCGAAAGTGGTGTTTGGCCACGAAGTGGGTATCTAAGACCCCAGTGTCCCTCGAAAGGGAGTAAATGAGATGCATGCCAAAAACCGGAGGAATCGGAGATGGTTAGACGGTCCCGAACCGAGGCGCACGGCCTGACGGCTCCGAAAACCGGGAACCGGGCTCCGAAATGGGCAAAATGGCCTACGGCCACAAAATGTAGCCCACGGCCACTGAGAGATGGTCTACTAGACCTCTCCCTCCCCTCAGGAAAAAAAACAGAGAAAATCGAGTCTGGTTCGCAAACCGAGGCAAGGTACAGAAGAGAGTTCGGAAGTCCGGAGGCAGGGCGCACGGCCGCGACTCTGAGACTTCTGAACGAGCACAATATGCAACACCACCGAGCGCTCAATCGGTGACGTCTGAGTCTTAAGGTCGGTCAAAAATGGGGTGTCTACAGTTGCCCCTCTTTGACAGAACTCGGAAGTCATAACAATGACGGGAGTGAATGTCAAAGCCCAGAGACGACCCATTTTTGACAAGGCCGAAGACTTAGACAAGCATACGAGATGAATAGAGATATGTGCCCGCAGGCGTGCTCGCAGGCAGGGGGGGCAAAATGCAAAGCGACATGCACAGAGCCAAATGATCATGCAAATGCAGCAAGCTGTAATGAGGCAAGTATTCGCAAATAGATGCAACAATTTTAAGCAAGAATGCAAAGCAACAACTACATTTCATGCAGTTAGGAATGCGGAGAATCATTCAATTCTCGTCGCGTCTCACACGGAGAAGATACGATACCTGCGCGATTCGTCTGGTCGCACCAGCCTCAAATGAACCGTACATACAATATCGTGCCTGCAAAAGAAAGAAATTCAACAAGAACAATATGCTAACAACATATATTCAATGTGATTCCTGTGATTCCGAAAGTTTGACACACATAGTGTCGGCGAGTAAATGCATCACAATGTGAGAAAGGAACGTGCGTGACAACACATGCTCAAGCACAGAGGTATGGTACACCGAGCAAACATGCATGACAATGCAAAATGTTGATTAGAATGCAAGTTATACGCACAACAATGCAAAATGAGCACGAATCAGGGTGCCCGTTGGTTGCGAAATAACGAGTAAGAAAACGCGCATTTCGGTGAAGGCAACTTGATCGCGACCTCTGATTCACCTCCCGGAGAGGTTACAACATGATCAAAAAGGATACACCTTGATTTTGATGAGTGATGATGAGTCACATGTCAGAAACTGCAGCTGAAGTTCCGGCGGACCAATTTCGCGACCGGAAGTGCACTTTTCTTGAACTTTTTCAGGTCCCGGGAGCTCCAATCTTCCTCAAAATTTGCAGGGAGCTAGAGGGGGTGTGGGGGAGATGGCCGGCCAAGTGCATGCCCTAGGGGAGGCTGCCGGCCATGCTTCAAAAAGCAAATGGCCGGCCAGCCAGGAAAGGTGGCCGGCCGGCCACCTGCCCAAAAGCAGGGGCAATTTCGTCTTTTGCCTCATTTCTATATATATCCTCACCCATTCCATGTGAAATCACTCCCACAGCCATGGAAACCTCTTTTCTTGTCTCCCAAACCATTTTTTCTTTCAGATCTGCACTTTATACGCGCTTTTCAGCCTTTTTTGCAAGTTGTTTTCGCGAAATCTTTCAGTTTCAAGCACTTTGAGGTGATTAAAATTTGATTTCGGAGCTTCTCTTCTCATTTTCACCACTTGAGGTAAGTTTGTCTCAATATTTGGAAGATTTTCTCGGGAGTTGACTTTTGTTGACTTTTTCATTTCCCGAGAGTTGACTTTTTCCAATTTTGGCTCATTTTTGCTCCTTTTTGCAGATTTCTTGAAATGGCAGGTAATTTCCCTCACGGCGGAGGTCCTCTAGGTGCCAGGGACGATTTTGATATCATGGCGCTCCCCCCGAGAGTCCGTCCTTTTATCCCCGAGAGATATGCCCCGGCAGTGCATATTCTTCCGCGAGCCGTTTTTCGTCATTTCACTGACTTCAATGATCGGGCACCCGGGGATTTACTTCTGCGGGAGCCGGAGCAGCACCTCTCTTCCGAGGCGCGAGAGGTATTTTACTTTATTTCCTGCATTTTCCGTGCACTTTGTAGCTTTGCCATGCTTAAACACACAGTTGTAGCTTATGACATAGTACTTTGCTTGCCTCTTGAACATGTAGTTTAAACACTTGAATTTCTGAACACACGGCTCACTGACTGATTGATTTGTGAACACACGGCACGCATTAGTTAAGAATTGAACACACGGCTCAAACACTGATTTGTCGAACACACGGCACGCATTAGTTAAGAATTGAACACACGGCTCAAACACTGATTTGCTGAACACGCAGCCCAGGTAGATATTAAAGTGAACACGCAGCCCACTGATAAATGATTTGAACACGCAGCCCAAAACACTGATTTACTGAACACGCAGCCCAGGTAAATATTAAAGTGAACACGCAGCCCACTGATAAATGATTTGAACACGCAGCCCAAAACACTGATTTACTGAACACGCAGCCCAGGTAGATATTAAAGTGAACACGCAGCCCACTGATAAATGATTTGAACACGCAGCCCACTGATAAATGATTTGAACACGCAGCCCAAAACACTGATTTACTGAACATGCAGCCCAGATAGTAATTAAAGTGAACACGCAGCCCACTGATAAATGATTTGAACACGCAGCCCAAAACACTGATTTACTAAACACGCAGCCCAGGTAGATATTAAAGTGAACACGCAGCCCACTGATAAATGATTTGAACACGCAGCCCAAAACACTGATTTACTGAACACGCAGCCCAGATAGAAATTAAAGTGAACACGCAGCCCACTGATAAATGATTTGAACACGCAGCCCAAAACACTGATTTACTGAACACGCAGCCCAGGTAGATATTAAAGTGAACACGAAGCCCACTGATAAATGATTTGAACACGCAGCCCAAAACACTGATTTACTGAACACGCAGCCCAGGTAGATATTAAAGTGAACACGCAGCCCACTGATAAATGATTTGAACACGTAGCCCAAAACACTGATTTACTGAACATGCAGCCCAGGTAGATATTAAAGTGAACACGCAGCCCACTGATAAATGATTTGAACACGCAGCCCAAAACACTGATTTACTGAACACGCAGCCCAGGTAGATATTAAAGTGAACACGCAGCCCACTGATAAATGATTTGAACACGCAGCCCAAAACACTGATTTACTGAACACGCAGCCCAGATAGAAATATAAAGTGAACACGCAGCCCACTGATAAATGATTTGAACACGCAGCCCAAAACGCTGATTTACTGAACACGCAGCCCAGGTAGATATTAAAGTGAACACGCAGCCACTGATAAATGATTTGAACACGCAGCCCAAAACACTGATTTACTGAACACGCAGCCCAGGTAGAAATTAAAGTGAACACGCAGCCCACTGATAAATGATTTGAACACGCAGCCCAAAACACTGATTTACTGAACACGCAGCCCAGGTAGATATATTAAAGTGAACACGCAGCCCACTGATAAATGATTTGAACACGCAGCCCAAACACACTGATTTACTGAACACGCAGCCCAGGTAGATATATTAAAGTGAACACGCAGCCCACTGACAAATGATTTGAACACGCAGCCCAAAACACTGATTTACTGAACACGCAGCCCAGATAGAAATTAAAGTGAACACGCAGCCCACTGATAAATGATTTGAACACGCAGCCCAAAAAAACATGATTTACTGAACACGCAGCCCAGGTAGATATTAAAGTGAACACGCAGCCCACTGATAAATGATTCATTTGCACATTGCTACTTCAATTCATTTGCACACAGCTCATTCATTTCATTGCGTACTTAACATATGTATTCATTCTGAATGCAGGTTGGCTCTCGCACAGTACGAGGATACGGCTCCACTGCCGCGAGGGAGTGGTACGCCGAGCTCCGGAGGCTGTCCGGATTTAGTTGACGCAGCAGGGTTTGGACCATTCTGCATGGGATTATCACACTGTCCTGCCAGCAGGACATTAGGCTGCTCTGGTGGAGAGATGGTGGGACACCACCAATTTTCCAATTTCCGCCACCGGGGATATGACCATGACCCCGCTGGATTTTGCCGTACTCACCGATCTAGACACAGGCGGTTGGCCCATTCTTATGACGAGGATATGGGTGAGTGGGAGGCAAGCATGGGTGCATCTGTTGGGGGCTCGCCCACCTGTAGACAGAGCTTCCGGGAGAGTCCGGTACACCTGGTTCTCTGCCTGTTTTCAGAGGCCAGAGATGGAGCCTGAGTCTCCTGAGGAGATTGAGCAGTACACCCGAGGCTTCCTCATGTTCCTCTTTGGCACCACTCTGTTTGCCGATAGGGGAAACACTGTTGGATTGTATCTTCTGAGTGCCCTAGTGGACCTATCATAGGTCCATCGGTATGACTGGGGTGGCGCTGGCCTGGCTACCCTCTACTGCTACATGAGTGCGGCCTCTCGCGGGCGGGGAGACTTACTTGGCGGCTACTGGAGAGCCTGGGAGGTACGTTCTGTCCTCTTGATTTACATTTCTGCTCCTCATTACTTGTTCACTGCACACACGGCGCACTTTGCACTCTGTATTCTGCCTTTAGCACTTTGTATTCACATGCCGCACTGCTTTTCTCAGCTATGGATGTACGTATATTTCCCCACATTAGGCCCGGAGATGGAGGTGGCAGGACCCCTTATGGCTCCGTTTTCGCTGGTATTCGAGGGCCCGCACCGACCGAGACCTCGAGAGACTCTCTTCTACCTGCGACAGTATTTTGATACTGTGCGGACGACAGAGGTATTTTAGAACTCTCAGTTCCTTTCATTTTCATCTTTGATCTGCCCTGTATACTCCTGATTTCTGATTGATTTATGCACTGGTTATCCGCAGATTACTTGGCAGCCTGGGCGGTCTTAGGTGATGGTCTCCGATACTAGTATCCCGGAGGATCGAGTAATTCCCAGTATAGGTTCCTGCTCGAGGACCGATCGGTAGGGCATGGTTCCTGGGGGAACGCTTTCTGCGCCAGGTGTGGGGTACGATTCTCAGGACTCCTCTGCTGTACCTC
>JAPPVO010007103.1:0-41391 GCA_030407325.1 Camellia japonica
CGATGGGCCCGCCCCCCCAGTTTCCTCCCTCACCAAGCTACGGCGATCGCGGCATCTACTGCCATCTGAAATTCAGGCGATCCTTTGAACTGATCAACATGCTGCGACGTACAGATCGGGGTAGGCCTCCCTCTCAGAGGCCACCTTCGCCCTTTCTTCATCCAGCTCTTTCTGCAGGATCACCTTCTCAGAGGCTGCCTTCACTCCCTCCGCCTTCAACTCTTTCTGGCAGAGCCTCCATTTCAGCAGCTGCCCTCGCCTTCTCTGCCTCCAACTCCTTCTGTAGAGTGTCCCTTTCAACAGTCGCCCTGTCTTTCTCAGCCTCCAACGAAGGCTCCTTCAAAGGCTCTCCCTCTCCTCCACCGCCTTGACACGCTCGCCCTCCAACTCCTTTTGCAGAACGCCAACCTTAGCGTCTGCCTCATCCTTGTGCCTCACCAGCTTCTCATTATTGGTCATTGCCTCTTCGTGTCGTTCGACGGCGACCGCACAGGCTGCTTGGCCTCTTCCAACTTCTTTCGCTCGCTGGCCAGTTGGAACTCGAGCGACACAACCTGGCGGCGTGTGTTCTCCAGCTCCGACTTGGCCGCTTGCAGGTTAGCGTGGGCACTCTCCCAACTTGCGCTCTCCTTCTTCAACTTCGCAAGCTGGGCTTTGGTCTCATCTGCCTTCACTTTTGCAGCCCCCGCTTTTCTAAGCAGGGCCCCTGCCAAGGTAGTTACCTCCATCTAAGCAGAGTATAACCCCTAACCCCCTCAGTAGGTCAGCCTCATTGAATTGGCAGCTGCTGAGCGCACGGCCGCCTCCTCCACGATCGCCACCAAGCGATCTGCACCTGCTCTTGCTGGGCCTTCTTCTCCCTCCAGCCGCCCAGCCACCGCCTGAGCGTGGTAGACCGCGGTAGTAAAGACCGACCCCTCCTTGGGGCGCAGGACCCCTTTGGGTCTGTTCCCCCCCACTTGGTTCAGCGCGCCCTTTACCCCCACCTTCTGCTTGTGCTTCAAGGGCGACCCTCGCGACCTCCACCCCTGCTGGGGCAATCTCCACAACCTCCAGTGTTGGGACGACCCCCACCATTTCTAGGGTGCCCTCTGGGACGACCTTCGCCTTCTTTGGCCCAGGCTCAACTGCAGCACCCTCAGGGGCATTTCTCTTCTTCTTCTTCTTCTTCTTCAGAGCCTCCCCTCCTTGTTTGCCTGTTCCTTCACAAGATCCTTTAGGGGAAGTTGAGGCTCAAAATGACTAAGTCTTTGTCCCCTAGTGGCTTTGGGCGAGGTCAGATCCGCTCTCACGACCAGTTTCGGAGCAGGCCCCAGTTGAAACTCCTTATACTTATCCGCCCGCGCGAGCAACCTTCTCTCTCCTCCTCCTCCTCCTCCGCCTTCCTCTGCACTTCCAACTCCTCCCTTTCTGGACTCACTTCCAGCGGCTGCGGTCCTAAGTTCCAGGCAAACAGCACCGACGGCAGGACAAGTTCGTCCCATCTTAGTCCTTTTCTTCTCTCCAATCCCTCACCCTCTTCACTCGGTCCTCAGTCGCCTTGTCCAGCTTGGGTTCGACCGATTTGGTGGGTACCTTCTAGGTTGTACGAACTCCTGCCCCGCCGTTCTCCGCCACAAAGAACCATCCTGGCCTCTAGCCTTTAACCGAAGATGGTAGACCCGCCACAAGACCTCGTCCAGCCACCGCCTGCAGCGTAACCCAAGTGTCCTGCTGGCCTGAGGCTTTGTAACTCGAGAAAAACTCCTCCACCGTCAGGGCCAACCCTCCGGTCGCTTGCGGCCAGGAACTCGCGCACGCCATCAGTATCTTCCAGGCATTTGGCATCAATTGGCCTGGCGCAGCATCCAGTTTATTCAACACGTCCCCACCATTTGAGGAAGGGGCAACCTCACACCTCCCCGCAACGCCTCCTCGTATAAGCTGATTCGCCCGGGCGTACATCCGACGCCCTCTCAGTAGATGTCAACAGGCCTTTTTCCCTCTTCCAGGGGAGGAACAAAACCGTAATGCACGTGCCTGGTCCCTCGCGGTGTGTCAACATATTGTCCGCTTTGGGCTAGGGTGTTGTGGCGCATGACCACCGTCCCTGCGACCCCTCACGGTTTTGTTTCCTCTCTCTGGAAGAGGGAAAAATGCCTGTTGACAGATGGGGGGGCCAGTACGCTTATAAGGTAGACGAGGAGTCCCTCTCAAGTCGATGTAGGATAGACCCAATAAAACCCCCAGTGGACTGGGCCGCAAACAGCGGGAGAGTTTGCCGGACGCCCTCCTTCTAGCGCCCATACACGTGCCTGGTCCCTCGCGGTTGTGTCAACATATTGTCCGCTTTGGGGCTAGGGTGTTGTGGCGCATGACCACCATCCCTGCGACCCCTCACGTTTTGTTCCTCCCCCTGGAAGAGGGAAAAAGGCCTATTGACAGATGGAGGGGGCAGTACGCTTATAAGGTAGACGAGGATCCCTCCCGTTTGATGTGGGATAGACCCAACATAACCCCCAGCGGACTGGGCCCGCGAACAGCGGGAGAGTTTGCCGGACGCCCTTCTTCTTCAGCGCCAATGCACGTGCCTGGTCCCTCGCGGTGTGTCAAACATATTGTCCGCTTTGGGGGTAGGGTGTTGTGGCTCATGACCACCGTCCCTGCGACCCCTCACGATTTTGTTCCTCCACTCTGGAAGAGGGGAAAAGGCCTGTTGACAGATGGAGGGGGCCAGTACGCTTATAAGGTAGACGAGGGTCGCAGGACGGTGGTCATGCGCCACAACACCCTAGCCCCAAAGCGGACAATATGTTGACACACCGGGAGGGACCAGGCACATGCATTGACGCTAGAAGGAGAGCGTCTGGCAAACTCTCCGCTGTTCGCGGCCCAGTCCGCTGGGGGGTTATGTTGGGTCTATCCCACATCGACTCGGAGGGACTCCTCGTCTACCTTATAAGCGTACTAGTCCCCTCCATCTGTCAACAGGTCTTTTCCCCTCTTCTAGGGGGAGGAACAAAACCGTGAGGGGTCGCAGGGACGGTGGTCATGCGCCACAACAACCTAGCCCCAAAGTGGACAATATGTTGACACACCACGAGGGACCAGGCTTCTAGCGCCAATGCACGTGCCTGGTCCCTCGCGATGTGTCAACATATTGTCCGCTTTGGGGCTAGGGTGTTGTGGCGCATGACCACCGTCCTTGTGACCCCCTCACGGTTTTGTTCCTCCCACTGGAAGAGGGGAAAAGGCTTGTTGACAGATGGAGGGGGCCAGTACGCTTATAAGGTAGACGAGGAGTCCCTCCCGAGTCGATGTGGGATAAGACCCAACAGTCTCCATAAAAGACCACTTTCATCATGTCAGGTTAAGCATTCTTATCCAGCACATACACACAACAGGTCATACCAAGTCTTTTCTTCTTCTTCTTCTTTATGTGTACAACCAACGTGGTTGTGTTTGAAATTTTTATTGTGGGTTGAAATTGGCCATTATAGATTGAGTAGGTAGTTACAAAAAGGCGCGGTTCAATTCTTAATTACAGAAGAATAATTTGAATATTTTAGGCCTTTACATATATAATTAAATAGATAGATATGAATGTGCTTCAAAATGTATTTAACTTTGATTTATTTATATAACGATGAGTTAGTTTCGATGAGTTTTTAACGGCTGGAGCACGAGTCGTTAAAACATTAAGGGTGTGTTTGGTTTGTGTTTGTAGAGTAATTTTTGAGATAAAAGTATGAAAACTTGTTTGGTTTGCCCTTTTTTAGAAATGGTTTTGGAAAATTATATTGGGGAGAAAGTATGTGTATGAGAGAAATAGAGTGATTTTGGAAAATAGGTAACCAAATAAATTTTGAGATTTTTTTTTAGAAAAATTTGTTTGGTTTAATTACTCTTGAAAATTTGTTTATAGAGAATTTTTTTCAAAAATTTTTCTGAAAAACAACTAAACAAGTTCCTAAAACTCTTGTACTACGGAACTAAATCCTTCTGTAAATGGGATTTCAAATGGGGAAGGAAATAAATGAATTTTGAAGGTTTTTTTTTTTTTCGCCCCCCCTCCGCATGCATGCTTGGGGAACTGACTGGAAGTAAAATTTAATGATTTTATTTTTCTATTTTGTTGATGAGGAATTAAGGGGGAAAAAAAATTAAATGATGAATCCCTTTAGGAGGGAGAGTATTATTTATTTTTAAAATAAAAAATAATTTGATGAAAATAAATAGTAAAATTATATTTCAAAAAAAAAAATTTGCGCTTCAAAAAAGAGAAAATTATGTAAAATAAAAAATAGATTTTTATTTTTATTTTTTCCATTAAAATATATTTTAATTTTTAAAAAAGAAAACAAAGAACAAAATTTAAAAATTCAACTAAACAGAAGAAAAAAATGGTAAAAAATAAATAAAAATTTGTGGAGGTATGGATTGCATCAGCATCCGTAATTAAGATATCATCATGTAGGGCAGAACGTGAATCATCTGTTTCGTTCGTTAGAATTTAGACATGAGGTTTGGAAAGTCCAACACAACACGCTACATTGCACTTCCAACATATTGCAACACGCTTTATATGTATATATATTGAATTCGGATCCTCTCCCGCCACTCCCTCCGACTGTTCCTCCGAGTGATGACTCAGATAGAGTCACATCACTCTGCAAGAAATGCATGGTTCAAATTTATTTCTTTAAACAAAAACATTTCAAAACAGACCACACACTGAATCATTCCCTTTTTCTATGACCCTTCTCTCTCTCCCTTACTGTACGCACACGTGGGTCACACATCCCCACCACTCACTCACTCTCTCTCTCTCTCTCTCTCTCTCTCCTCTAATAAAAAAATTAAAAAATATTTTAATCTTTTTTATTTTATTTTCATAATATATATAATTTTTAATATAAAATTTTAATTTTATAACATTAATATCATTGAAATATACCTTTAAAATGACATTAATATTAAATATATTTAATAAAAATTTAAAATAAATAAAAACTAATTACGATGTTTAGTTATGTTTTTAAATTATTATTTTTTAATATAAAAATTAATTTGATGAAATAAATATACAAAAATCATATTTTTTTGAAATTCTCAAAAACAATCTTCATTCAAAAAAAAAAAAAAAAACATATAAAAATAATGAGTTTTCATATAAAATAATGACTTTACACCTATGCATAGATTGAATTTGTGTTTTAAAGAAAATAAAAAATTTTACATCTATGCACAAAAGTCATTATTTTCATATATTTTTTTGGAATGAAGATTATTTTTGAGAATTTAAAAAATATATGATTTTTTTGTGTTTATTTTCATCAAAATAATTTTTATATTTTAAAAATAATACTTTGAAAGCATAACAAAATATAGTAATTACTTTTTATTTATTTTAAATTTTTATTAAATATATTTAATATTAGTCTTATTTTAAAAGTATATTTTCAATAATATTAATTTTTATAAAAAAAATTATATTAAAAATTATATATATATTATGAAAATAAAATGAAAAGATTAAAATAATTTTTTTATTTTTATTAGAAATGTGATACAGAGAGAGTATGTGTGATTTTAATTTTTTTTTGTTAGAATGAGAGAGAGAGAGAGAGAGAGTGAGTGAGTGAGTGAGGACGACTGCTGGAGGAAAGACTGAGTCTGAAGTTATTGAAAGCTTCCAGCAATCAGATTTTTATAAACATGAAATGGATGAGTACTGGACAGCGGCTGGAAGATGTTCAAACGTAGAGCTGAAGAGCTGTTCCCAGGCTTAGACCTTAGTAGTGTAACAAATTGGCGAAGACGATGTGGCCCAGACCCCCCTGGATGAAGGCATTGAAGAAGAAGATCTTGTATCCAGTGAAGAGGAGTGACTAGGGAAGAAGAAGAAGAGCTTTTTTTTTTTTTTTTTTTTTTTTTTAATTGATGTAATGAACTTGTGTACACGTTTGTGAATGAATAAAATTCAACTGTGTTTTCAGTCGATTGCTTTTGCTTGTGTATAAATCAGTGTGAACTAAATTCAGGAACTCCTTAATGTAGAGTGAAATTGGACTTGTATAAAAATTCAATGCAGAGTAAAGTGAAGAACTCCTTAATGCATAGTGGAATTTAAAATGTGATAAAACTATGTATATGTGCTTGCCATATTGCTGAAATGGATGAGAGTGGTTTATTTTAGTCGTGCAAGATGGGGGAGGAGATAATCTGATTAGTAAAGGAAAAATGTAAGAACGTCTTTGGAATTTCACTAAGTAAACAGTGGGGTAAAAACTTCGACCTGAAACTGTGACTGAGTGTTTTACTAAGGCCATAATTATGAAGTTTCACTGATGCTGTAAGTGACTCAGTCTTGGACTTGGAAATGATGTTGTAAGTAAATCAGTCTGGACCTGGAATGGCGGTACTCAGTCTGGTTGAGACTTGTGACGCTTGGTCTGGGTGAGGATTGGTCTGGCCGAGTGGATCAAGCTCAGTCTGGCTGAGGCTTTTAGTGCTCAGTCTGGCTGAGGCTTTGGGTGCTCAGTCTGGCTGAGGCTTTTTGATGCTCAGTTTGGCTGAGGCTTTTAGTGCTCAGTCTGGCTGAGGCTTTTGGATGCTCAGTCTGGCTGAGGCTTTTTGTTGCTCGGTCTGGACGAGGCCTTTGGATGCTCAATCTGGCTGAGGCTTTTGGATGCTCAGTATGACTGAGGCTTTTTGTTAGTGCTGCAATCAAAACGTCATTGAGACACCATGTAGATAACTGAGATATCAAAAAGTTTCATTGCATGAGAGGATAACAAGAATGTTCAAGCGTGTGAATTTGCCGAAAAATACACAATTAACTGAGCAATACAAAAGTAGTGGTTTATTGAAAGTAACGTTTCAGGTGTTCGGCGTTCCAAGGGTGCGGGAGGTCTCGACCTTCCAAATCCTGAAGTCGGTAAGTGCCTGGACGCGGTCGGGCTTTCACAATGTAAGGTCCCTCCCATTTGGCTGCCAATTTACCCTTAGTCGGATTTTTGGTGGCAAGAGTGGCTTCTTTCAAGACAAGGTCCCCAACAGCGAACTTCCTTGGTCAGACTTTGCGGTTATAGTGTGTTCTCATTTTCTGTTGGTATGAGGCCAATCTGACAGCAGTTGTCTCCCTGAGTTCTTCAATTAGGTCCAGGTCTGCCCGACGGAGTTCTTCGGTGAGTGTTGGATTTGGATGTAAAACCCTAGGGGTAGGCAGACTGATTTCCACCGGAATAACCGCCTCAGCACCATATGTTAGGCGAAAATGGGTTTCCCCAGTGGGAGTCCGAGCGGTGGTGCGGTAAGCCCATAGCACATTCGGTAATTCCTCAGCCCACAGTCCCTTAGCAGCTTCAAGCTTAGTCTTGATGATCTTCAGGAGAGGAGCGGTTGGTGACCTCAACTTGGCCATTGGCTTGGGGATGACCGGGGAAGAGAAACATGGTTGAATCTGGAGGTCGGCAACAGACTTCCTGTACTTGGCGTTGTCGAATTGTTTGCCGTTGTCGGAGACAATGGCCTGAGGGACGCCGAATCTGCAAACGATCGACTGCCAGATGAACTTGGTTGTATTTCGCTCGGTGATGGTTGCAAGGGTTCTGCCTCTACCCACTTGGTGAAGTAATCAATGGCAACAATCGCGAACTTGGTCTGGCCTCAGCCGGTGGGAAGTGGACCAATTAGGTCGATTCCCCATTTAGCGAACGGGTAGGGGCTGCAGAGTGTGATCAATTCAGTAGGAGGAGCATGGGGGATGTTGGCAAAGCGCTGACACTTATCGCATTTGATCACGAAATCAGTGGCATCTTGATTGAGAGTCGGCCAGAATTAACCAGTACGGAGTATTTTGTGGGCTAAAGACCTGCCGCCCGAATGATTACCACAAATTCCCTCATGGATTTCTTGCATTACATAGGTTGCTTGAGCCGAGTTGAGGCATCGCAGATATGGTCGTAAAAAACCACGTTTGTACAAGACGCCACTGACCAGAACGTAGTTAGACGACCGAGCCCTGACCTTGGCAGCCTGCTGTTGGTCATCTAAGAGTTCTCTTGTTGTCAAAAATAGGAAGATGTCGGAGGCCCAGGGGATGGGTTCATTTTGGAGGAACTGCACTTCTTGTAGGTCGGGTGAGATGGCCGGGTGGGCTAGGTATTCGAGGCGGACTCCATGGCTGAGGTCGGACTGGTCTGCAGAGGCCAACTGAGCCATCTCATCTGCCTTGGAGTTTTCCGCCCGAGGTATGTGCTTGATGTGAAAGGTATTGAAGAGGCGAACAAGGGGGAGTGCCATATCTCTATAAGCCCGCATTGTGTCCTCCTTGGCGTCGAATTCCCCCGTAATCTGGCCGACGATGAGCTGGGAGTCACTGAAAACCCAAATGTGGCTGACACCAATGTCTTTGGAAAGACGGAGTCCTGCTATCAATGCCTTATATTCGGCCTCGTTGTTGCTGGCATCGAACAAGAAATGGAGAGCACATTTGAAATAGCCACCCTCAGGGAAGGTGAGGATGAGGCCAGCCCCACTACCTTCCCTGCGGGATGACCCGTCGACGTTGAGAGTCCAAGAATGGGGGTCTTCTGGCTCGACAGGAGTTGGTGGGGGTGGAGAGGCAGTGGTTGGGGTAGGGTTGGTGAACTCCAGGATGAAGTCGGCTACGGCCTGTCCCTTGATTGCTGTTCGAGGGCGGTAGGAGATGTCAAACTGGCTGAGTTCTACTGACCACTGCATAAGCCTACCGGAGAGTTCTGGTTGCTGCATGACCTTCTTCAGGGGTTGGTCGGTGAGGACCACTATGGAATGGGCTTGGAAGTAAGGACGGAGCCGTCTGGAGGCGGTGACCAAGGCCAGGGACAATTTTTCTAGCAATGGGTAATTCTGCTCCGCTCCCCTGAGAGCTCGACTGATGTAGTAGACCGGCCGTTGGACTGAGCCGTCTTCCCTGATAAGAGCTGCACTGACTGCGGTGCTCGACACTGCTAAATAGAGGAAGAGAGGCTCGCCGGTAACTGCCTGTGAAAGGAGGGGAGGATTGGCCATGCATTGCTTTAGCTGCTGAAAAGCCTCTTCGGATTCAGTTGTCCATTCAAAAGTCTGCCGAAGAACTTTGAAGAATGGTAGGCACTTATCTGTTGCGCGAGAAATGAAGCGGTTGAGGGCCGCCACTCGGCCGGTGAGTCTTTGAACTTCCTTGACCGTTCTGGGTGACTGCATCTCAACCAAGGCCTTGATCTTCTCGGGGTTAGCTTCAATGCCGCGCTGGCTGACCATAAAACCCAAAAACTTTCCAGATCCCACGCCGAAGGCGCACTTCTCTGGGTTGAGCTTCATCTGATACTTGCGAAGGGTGGCGAAGGTCTCTCGTAGGTCGGTCAGATGATCAGTGGAGTTTGCTCTTGACCAGCATGTCGTCGACATATACTTCCATATTCCGACCTATCTGTTGATGGAAAACAGCATTGACCAATCGTTGGTAGGTGGCCCCAGCGTTCTTCAGTCCGAATGGCATCACACAGTAGTGGTAGGTGCCTCGGTCGGTAATGAAGGATGTGTGTTCCCGATCGGACGGGTGCATTAGGATTTGGTTGTACCCAGAGAAAGCATCCATGAAGCTGAGCATTTGATGACCGGCTGTTGCGTCGACCAGCAGATCTATGCGGGGGAGAGGATAGCTGTCTTTGGGGCAAGCTCGGTTTAGGTCAGAGTAGTCGACGCACAGTCGCCATTTGCCATTGTTCTTGCGGACTAGGACCACGTTTGACAACCATTTAGGATAGTCTACATTTTTGATGAATTGGGCCTCAAGGAGCTTGTCGACCTCTGCGGCTATAAGAGTATTGCGCTCCGGATGAAAGATGCGCTGCTTCTGGCGGTACGGTCGGAAATGGGGTTCAATGCTGAGGCGGTGAGTTATGAAGGAGGGGTCAATGCCCGGCATGTCGGAGTGGGTCCAGGCGAACACATCATTGTGCTCGGTCAGGAGGGCAGTAAGGTCGGTCTTTGCTTGGGGGGAGAGTTGACTGCCGATCTTGGCAGTTTTCATTGGGTTGGTGGGGTCGATGGAAACCTCAACGAGCTCCTCAACAGGTTCTCCTCTGACCAGCTCATCCTCATCTCGGACGTCAAGTCCTTCAATGATCATGGTCTCCTTCAGCTTGACTTCCTTGAGTGAGGCGACATAGCATTCTCTGGCCACAGTCTGTTCTCCCCTCACTGTTCCGACCCCGAGATCGGTAGGAAACTTAATGGCCAGGTGGTAGGTGGAGGTGATAGCTTGGAAAGCGTTGAGGGCAGTGCGACCAAGGATGATGTTGTAAGCAGAGGGGCAGTCAACAATAAGGAAGGTGAGCAACTTCGTGGTCTGCCGTGGGTACTCGCCGAGGGTGATGGGGAGATCGATGGAGCCGATGGAGGTCACCCGGTCGCCAGTGAAACCAACCAAAGGAGTTTGGAGGGGAGACAGACTTTCCTCCCCAATCTTGAGTTGGCGGAAGCAGTTGAGGAATATGATGTCTGAAGAACTTCCATTGTCGATGAGAACTCGTCTGACCTTGTAGTTGGAGAGGATGGCAGAAATGACGAGGGGGTCATCATGAGGATAACGGATGCCTGTACTGTCGGCGTCCGTGAAGGTGATGGGCTCTGTCCACTGCTTGGGCTGTTTGGAGGGCCGGTCTACCGTGGCGACTGCCTTGTCTGAGCCCTGCCTTATTTTTCTGAGTTCTGCCCTCTGAGCCGAGCGGGATGGTCCCCCGCAAGCAAGTCCACCTGAAATAACTCTAATTTCACCAACAGGCGGGGGTGGATTACCTTGTGGTCGAGGTTGTTGTGGAGGTCGGTCATGGCCTTGATTAGGTTGGGCCGGCTGCCGGGGCAGGGTGCGCCGACGGTTGTCTCTGTGGGGCTCGGTCCTTTGCCTCTGCTGGAGGCGGGTGTCCGTGAACCGGCTAAGGCACCCTTGACGTATTAGGGTCTCCACCTGATCCTTGAGGTTGATGCAGTCATCAGTGTTATGGCCATGGTCCTGGTGGAAACGGCAATATTTGAACTGGTCTTTCCGAGTGGAAGGGGTCCGTGAAGGCAGGGGCCATTTGAGGGGGTAGTCCCGTTGGATCTGATTAAGGACGTGTTCCATGGGAGAATTGAGGGGTGTGTACCGCTCGAACCGACCGGGCGGTCGGGCGGGTGCCGACCGGTCAGCTCGAGGAGGTCGGTCGTTATAGTGCGGTGTTTGGCTATTATACTGGGCGTTCTTGGGTTCTGAGTCTTTTCTCTTATCTCTGGGGGTGGGGTTTTTAGGTATTGGATCCTGCCGAGCGGCCAATGAATCTTCTGCATTCATGTATTTTGGGCTTTGGAGAGTAGGGCTGCCATGAGGTCGGGGGTTTTTAGAGAGGGAGAATAGGAAATCGGACGACCGCAGACCGCCATGAAAGCCGTGAGGATGACCTTGTCGTCGTTTTTCGCTACTTGCAGGGCTTCGGTGTTGAAGCGAGTAATGAAGCTGGCAGTGATTCCCCCTCGGTCTGACGAATGTTGAGGAGTTGGGTGGCTGGCGTCGCTGGCGCTGGGCTCCAATAAAATGGCTCAGGAAAGAGTCACTGAGATGCTGAAAAGTGGAGACGGATCTGCTGGTAAGTGGCTGAACCACCAGTCGAGCTGACCCCTTCAGTGTCACGGGGAAAGCTCGGCACATGATCTCGTCAGGGAAGGCGTGGAGGATCATGAGGGTTCGGTAGGTCTCCAGATGGTCAACTGGATCCGTCGTACCGTCAAAAGAATCAATGGTGGGCATCTTGAACTTGGCGGGCAGGGGTTTGTCTCGGATGGAGGCAACAAATGGTGAGTTTGCCATGGTGGAGGGTTTATGCTGGATGTTCTGCATAACCCCTTGGAGTTGGAGCTTCATAGCTCGGAGTTTAGCGTCCCAGAGGGGAATGTTGTCGCCACCAGAGGGAGACAGGTGTTGGACGCTGCTGGCTTCTCCTTCGGGGGCCGGTGCCACGACCGATGGGTGTGGGGGTGGAGGTGGTGGATTTATATGTGGGAGGGGAGGTTGCAAACCTTCCAAATTAGGTGGATAGGGTTGCGGGACAGTATGGCTCGGGGCTTGTTCTTGGCTAGGTGGGATATTTGGAGGTGGTGGTGGAGGCATGGGAAGGTTTCTTTGGAGTAAAGCATTTATTAGGGCCTGGTTTTGCTCGGCCATACGCTGTTGTTGTTGTTGGTAAGCTCGATGAAATACTAGGTGGGTTGTTTGGATTGGGAGGGTCGGTGTGATGGTCGGTAGCATTATAGTGAGAAGCCATGGATCTAGTCATGACCATAGACTTTGATGGGTAGGAGGAAAAGGTTGTTGGGACAGGGCCTCCGGCGATAATGAGCACAACTGGCGCACTAGCCCCCTCCATCTGTCAACAGGCCTTTTCCCCTCTTCCAGGGGTAGGAACAAAACCGTGAGGGGTCGCAGGGACGGTGGTCATGCGCCACAACACCCTAGCCCCAAAGCAGACAATATGTTGACACACCGCGAGGGACCAGGCACATGCAGAGACGATTGTTCACATGGTTTGCCTGTTGTTCACTCAAGATTGTCACTCTTTGGTAGCCATTCATCATCTCTCTATATTGGAAATTTGTGCCTATCATACTATTTGGCGGGGAATAAATAGATTTTGAAGCATATAAATACAATAATTTACAAATTTCAGCAGTCCAGTTCAAGCACTTGATGTAAACAGAGAGGCTGGTTGCTCAGTTTACCGAACACAGTTTATTATCTGTGTCGATCATAATACACACCAAAGAATAATCATTTAACTAAACTACATGAATGAACAGCTAACAATGCCTGGTGGTTGAAGAATCCATCATGACACATAGTCAGGGATATGCATGGGGAGGAATGAACACATACACCTACAAAATGCAAAATGATAAACAAAAAGATTGATGCAGTTTAGGAAACAAAAAAAAGAATTACCCATTTGATCGTGCAGAGCTCCCATGTGATCAAGCATGTGTAGGGCGATACGTTTTCAGAATAGGGCAAGAGTAATGACAAGAAGATGAATGAAACAACTTTAGGCTGCCCATTTGATGGGGTTGTAGTTGGTGAAATAGTTACATTGCCAATGTCAGAAGTTGGGCTTTTCACCACCACAGCGGGCAGAGGTGGCTCAACCACATCGGATTCTGTCAGGATAGGGTTAGGAGCTTGAGCGGGTGGCAAGTCTGGAGCAGCCATGAGTTGCAAGAGACCACCAGCCTGAACAGGGCTCATGTAATAAGGAGTATTATTTCCCAATCCCAAGCCTCGGTTCTCTGCAACCCACCAAAGCACAAGAAATCATTAACATAGAACAAATAGAAAAAGCTCAACAAACAGTCCATAAGACTAAAACGTCTCACTAAAACCGGCGCGGGGGGGTGGGTTTTGTGGGGTGGGAGTTTAATTGAAATTAATATCGGCTGTAAACTGACACTTCAAAATGAGTTATGTGTCCGTGTGCATGTAAAACAAGTTGAAAACTGACACATCACATACACAAATGTTGGACACGTCATGTGCCTTGTCATTTTTTTTTAATTATTACTTTTTCGCAAGACAAATTGGGGACAGAACATGCATGACCTATGTTTGAACACAGCTTAGAAAAAAATTTCAGATTTTTATTTTTAATTTGATAATTTAATAAGTTGATTTGAGATTAAAGTAAAATATATGGAAACAAAGAGGAGAAAAAATGACAAAAAAATAGAAATACACCCATATATATATATATTGATATCTCTTATATCTGGTGCCCTAAATTTATATTCATATACATAGCAAATAAAATATACATACATTTTTTTTCTTTTTCTTTTGCCCTATTCCCGCCATGTCTGTATCTTAATTTTGTCAAAATCGTTGTCTTATGTCTCTGTCCATGCTGCTTAGCATCTAGATCATATTCATTTAGCGAGATTTCATTCAGAAATGAAAGGCTCAACTCATTGTATGACACGCGGTCATTTTATGTCTGTTGGCATTTTTGGCTTTTGAATGTTATTTTTGTAAATGCGAGTGTACCAGCAAGGATTATTCAGTCCTTACAGAAATTTTAATTGCCAACCAATTATCAGACGATTGTGTTTTAGTTCTTTCAGCCTCAATGAAGAGGACTTTTACTGGTGGCTTGACTTAGGAGAAATTAAGCAAAATAATAGTTAATGAAGAGCAATTGAAATATTTTATTAGAGTGAAAACTTACAATGATCCAAACTCAGCCTTGTAGAAGTTTACAGTGACAATCTACTTGAAACTATTCCTATGAACGAAGTGCAGTGCAAGAATTTAAAGTGCAGGAATGTAAAGAACAGGAATTTAAAGAGCAGGAAATGTAAAGACTGGAAATGTAAAACTGGAAAAGAAAATATGAAGTAAATGACTGGTTTGTTGGATATGAGTCTGGAGCTTTTTTCTGGGGGCTTCCCTGCTATTTATACTTGTCAAGGATGACCTTCGAACTACACTTCAAACTGTCGAACTGCTCCTCCATGATCGTTGATCATGTTGCCTTATAAGTAGTTCCATCACGCCATCACTTGCAGTTAGGCTTCCCTCGTATATTTGAATTTGAATGTGAGTAACCGTTGAAGCCACGTCATCTTGCATCTCTTTACTGATCCAATGCTACTCAGATCACGTGAGAACCAATATTCACTGCCACGTGTACGATCAGGAATAAAGACTTGAATAGTCTTCCTATATTACCCTTACTCTGCTACGTGTCGAATGGTGATTGGCTTTTACAAAATATGTAGCCAACAGTTTGTAAAACTCTTCAGAAATGAGTTTATATCTCAAGCTTGGGACTTCTGCTCAGATGCAATTATGGAGATCAACTCACTTGTCATGGTGCTGAAATTGATGGTGTCATCACAGAATTTCCTGGAGCTGCTGCTAAATACAAGAGTAAGTGCATAAATTTTTTCTCATCATACGGTGAGAGTCCCTTTAGTGTTCTGCAAAAAATGTTTTTGAGTTGATCTTCCCAACAGATTTCAACAAGCCATGACATTTCCTTAACCTGGACTGTGAACTGTTTATGATTATTTATTATCAAACTTTCTAGGAATGTGACATTGTTGGCTACATATTTTGTAAAAGCCAATCACCATTCGACATGTGGCAGAGTAAGGGTAATATAGGAAGACTATTCAAGTCTTCGATCCTGATCGTACACGTGGCAGTGAATATTGGTTCTCACGTGATCTAAGTAGCATTGGATCAGTAAAGAGATGTAAGGTGATGTGGCTTCAACGGTTACTCACATTCAAATTCAAATATAGGAGGGAAGCCTAACTGCAAGTGATGGCGTGGTGGAACTACTTATAAGGCAACATGATCAATGATCATAGAGGAGCAGTTTGACAGTTTGAAGTGCAGTTCGAAGGTCATCCTTGACAAGTATAAATAGCAGGGAAGCCTCCAGAAAAAAGCCCCAGACTCAGATCCAACAAACCAGTCATTTACTTCATATTTTCTTTTCCAGTTTTACATTTCCAATCTTTACATTTCCTGCTCTTTAAATTCCTGTTCTTTACATTCCTGCACTTTAAATTCCTGCACTACACTTCGCTCATAGGAGTAATTTCAAGTAGATTGTCACTGTAAACCTCTACGAGACTGAGTTTGGATCATTGTAAGTTTTCATTCTAATGAAATACTTCAATTGCTCTTCATTTAACTGTTATTTTGCTTAATTTCTCCTAAGTCAAGCCACCAGTAAAAGTCCTCTTCATTGAGGCTAAAAGAACTAAAACACAATCGTCTGATAATTGGTTGGCAATTAAAATTTCTGTAAAGACTAATTGATCCTTGCTGGCACGCTCGCATTTACAAAAATAACTTTCGAAAGCCAAAAAGCCAACATATATTTTTGGCATGCCCGGTGACTAATTGAAATGGCTAGACGAAGAAGACAAGGAGAAAATGAACGCTTGAAGAAGGCGTAGAAGGAGAGGTAGAAATACCTAATCCAGAGGATAATGTGTAACACATCCTGTGGAAACTCCCATGTTATCAGAACCTATGGTCGAACAGACCAGTACTTCAGGACAAGAACCACATGTCATAATTGGACGAAACCAAGGAATTGGACCATCCACTTCCATCTACTCAGCCAATAAATCCATAGGATGCTTAGTAGATGCCGTGGGACAGCAATTAATGAACACAATGGAAAGGTGGGCAACATCCTTTTTGGATCGAATGAATAACCACCAACCAACAAACACAAGACACACAGAGGAAGTTCCAAATGTCCCTCAGCAAAGATTGGCTAGAGATAAGCAGCCTATGCAAGTTAATGGACATTTTAATGGTCAAAATAGTAATCATGAAAGATCATCACCTCAGTCTTGGTACGAACCCATTTCGAGGCCTATAGCAGGTCAAAATGCCTCAGTACTTAACAATGAAGCCATGCAAGTTGGTGGATCTGGCCTAGTACAAGAAAATGGCATAAGAATGGGCGTAAATCCCATGTTCAAAGCTATACCTGGCACTAGGGGGTATAATAATCCCTTATTCGAATTTATACCCGGGGGGTTGGAAGGTTTTCCCACAAATGGAAGGGACACAACACCTGTTCCAGCACCTTTCGCAGGTCCTTTCGCAGGACAGGCTCAAAGGGGTTACCCACATCCCCAACAGCAACCTGCACCACAGGGACAACCAATCTCAAATGTACCACCTTATGGACCAAGAGGACCACAGGCGCAAGTTTGTCCACCAAACCCTGTGTTGTTCCTCCAGTAGTGGTTCAGCAGGCACAAAATATGGTCCCTAGGGACCAAATTGCTATATTTTTAGGGAGATGTGTGGACCAATGGCTCGGGGGGTCCAGACTCCTATGTACAAAAAACATACCCAAAATGGGTAGATAGGGTACATGAAACCCAAGGGGGTTTAGGATTACCAGATTTTACCCTTTTCTATGGGAGTGGAAGCCAATCAACAGTAGAGCATATTGCTAGGTTTGCTACTCAATGCGGTAAATTTACTAATCATGACTATATGAAACTGAGATTATTCCCAAATTCTCTAATTGGGGGAGCATTTGTATGGTACATCAACCTTACACCTGGCTCCATTCAAACTTGGCAACAAATGGAAGAGGCATTTCATGCCCAATTCTTCCAATCGGAGCTAGAGGTTTCCATAGCAGACTTGGCAAGATTGAGTCAAAGGCCTGAAGAAAAGGCTACTCAGTTTATTGACAGATTTAAAAGGGCTCGAAATAAATGTAGAGTCATCCTACCAGAGCCAGAATTCGTAAGATTGGCTCAAAATGGCTTAGAGTTCAGGCTTCGAAAGAAGTTTGACTCAACTGAATTCAGAGATTTGGTGGATCTAACCTATAAGGTGTCTCGGTATGAAGCATTATTAGAGGAGGAACAAGATCAAAATAATGCATCGTATAAGACATACTATAGATATCCTAATTATGAGATCGATGCAGCAAGATTGTGGGCAAAGAACCTGTGATCTGTAAGCCATTAATTCATAAGGATACAACAATTGACCAGCAGTTTAAAAAGAAAGACCTTCACAGCAAAGTACTCTTTCGATTTAACAAAAGCAGATGACATCTTTGATCATTTGCTTGTGGTCAATTTCCTTAAGTTACCAAAAGGAGTAAAACTGCCATCTCCAGATGAACTTAAGGGAAAAGTATATTGTAAATGGCATAACTCTTGGTCTCACTCGACTAAAAACTGCATTGTTTTTCGAGACAGGATCCAAGAACAAATTCGAAAAGGAAGTTTGAAATTCCCAGCCAAAGTAGAAAAGGCCATGGGGATTGACAGTAACCCATTTCCAGAAGTTGGAGAGGTAGCAACCAATGTCATTATGTCAGATTTTCAGAACTTGTCCTTGACAGAATTGGAAGAGGCCAATGTGCAGATGCATATTGCTAACTAGACAACCATCAAGAAAGACACTAGAAACCCACCAGCTATTGGACAAGGTTTTTCACACCAGAGGGAACACTATGATGAAGAATCACTGGATGATGATTCCTTAGAGGCAGCAGTAATGCAAAGGATGTGTCCTAGGTGCAGACTGAGTCATAAGTGGTTGAAAAGGCTTCCAATTGATGGGAAGCAATATTACATGGATGTGCAGAGATGCCCCAAACCAACCAATGCTTATAACAAAAGCCGTATCCGGCTAGTGTTAGGCAGCAGCCATGTAGTTGAACCAGCAGTCGATAGAATGCATGCTAAAGGCAAGAGGGCCTTGTATGAGTCCAGGCCATCTAACTATTACAGAATGGAGAGCAGTCATTCTGAAAGAAGACTGGAGAAGAGTTCAGGTTATGGGATCAAAGCCAGAGATTGGCCCCCCATACCAACCTCACGCAGGACAGAAAGTGGCCACCTTCATTGAAGGCTTGAATCAGGCTCGAAACATGAGGTCAGAGCCAAGCAATTACCTTCACAGTCAGCTTCGAAGATGGCTTCGAAGGTAGAAAAAAGCAGTTCAACAATTGAGTCAGTAAGTTCATAGGTACCTGGAGTTCCAGATTGGTTTGTGATGCAAAACAAACCTAGGGAAGTGCCTATCCAGAGAGATGTTGGAAACTAAGGAAGGATGGTTAAACCTCCTTTGGTGGCTCCGAACAATTGGGTATTGCTTAAAACACCCAAAGACAAAGGAACCAGATATGGTTCCAGTCATTTCGAGATCACAAAGGAGAAAGATTCAGCGCAGGTACACTCAGTACCAAAAGATATGAAAGAAATGGAGAGAGCTCTTCATTGGTCCAGACAGAAGGAAAGAAGACTCCAAAGTCAGACCATACTCCAAAGCCAATTCTACAAAGCAAAGTGGGTTGCAGCAGAGAACAGTTGGCTGAGGTTCATTCTGAACTAAAAGTCAGAGAGAAGTCTAGCTTAGCAGGATTGGAAAAAGCTCTGATGGAGAGTGATAGCGAGACAGAAGAAGAAATTGGCATAAGCCAAAAGAAAGAAATGGTGGAGGAAGAAATGTTCGAAGCCTTCATGGCTAAGCAAACATTTTTGGTTGAAAAACCAGTCGAGAAAAATCATTCGAAGGAACCTGTTAGCAATGAAGTGCCAGAATGCAGCATACAGGATGCTTCTGAAATAACTGATCAAGATAGCCAAGAGGGGAAACAGGCACAGCCAGCCATCCAATTTGGCTCATTTCCTCCAGTATCAGTCAATATGGTACATATACTACCTCATGAGTTCCAAGCTAGAGATGAGAACCAAGATGGTCAAGAAATTGATCCAATTCCAATCTCTAGTGAAGACTCACAAGTGAGTATGGTACAGGATGATTCCGGAATGGCTACCCCAATGGAAACTGAGTATGAGAGCGAAGAAAAAGTAAGCATCAACCTCTCATATCCTTTTGAATATCCCTCGAATTCTATGACACAACATGTCAAGCCTTTGTATATCAAGGCTTTCTTCGATGGGAATACAATTAAACCGAGTCCTGATAGATAATGGGCAGCAGTGAACTTACTACCGAAATCTTCTTTGAAGAAACTAGGGAAAAAGAATCCCAGTTGATCCCACCAGCACAAACTATTGCTGGCTTCGCTAGAGACAAACAGATGGCCTCAGGGGATTCTGCCCATCGACCTGAGTGTGGGAACCAGGGAGCATGATAACATTCTTCGTAATCGACAGTAATGCTAAATACAATGCTTTACATAAGAGAGATTGGATTCACACTAACAAATGTGTGCCTTCCTCTTTGCATCAGAAAATAATGATGGCTTTGGGCAATGGAGAGACAGAGGAAATTGATGCAGATCCTCAACCCTTCATAGCCTGTGCAGACTTCGCAGAGGCCAAATTGTATATTGATAGAGTGACACCACTCAGTATACTAAGGAAACCTGATGGCTCAACCGAAGTGACGGCTGATGAGGAAGTGACACACCTGAAGCACTTAGTCCAGGACAGTGCTGATGAAGAGATTGTCGTTAAGGATGGCAATGATGCCTGGTTGTAGGCAAAGAGAGGAAGCACAAGAGGCCAAGTCTTTGGCTCTAATTAAGTTTTCAACATTGGATGTAAAATCAATAGTCCAAAAAGTATAGGAGCAAGAGAGAGAAGCCATGATAATTGGCTGCAAGCAGGAACAGCAACAGGTCAGAGTTTTGGCCCTTGATAAATACTGTGCATTAGACATTGAAACAAAAGTCCAGGAAATACAGGAAGAAGAAGCCTTATGGACAGACTTTGTCTATGAGGAGGAGGGTAAAGATGTTGAATCAAAGAACCTGGGAGTTGAACAAAGCAAGAAGATTACTTCGAAGCTGGAAGAAATCAAAGAAGGAGCTTCAGTAAGTTCTTAGACACAAGATCTCTTAGAAGAAGTGAATTTGGGGGAAGGTTCTATACAACAGCCCACCTACATAAGTGTTTGTTTGAATGTTCTGGATAGGGACCAGTTGTTGGTTGTTTTAAAGAAATATAAAGATTGCTTTGCATGGTCTTATAATGAACTACCAGGATTGGATAGGTCATTAGTGGAACATAGGCTCCCTATGAAGCCTAACTTCAAGCCGTACAAGCAGAAACCAAGAAGAATGAGTCCAGAAGTGATTCAGAAAGTTAAAGAGGAAATTCTTAGACTACTCAAGACAGGCTTTATTAGGACAGCCAGGTATGTTGAATGGCTATCCAATATTGTGCCTGTAGTTAAGAAGAATGGCAAAATGAGGGTATGCATTGATTTCAGAAACTTAAATCTAGCAACTCCAAAAGATGAATACCCTATGTCTATAGTAGATTTGTTGGTAGACAGTTCAGCAGGGCATCAAATTTTATCAATGATGGATGGGCACTCTGGTTATAACCAAATCTGCATTGCAGAGGAGGATGTCCACAAGACAGCATTCAGATGTCTTGGAAATATTGGCACCTTCGAATGGGTTAAAATGCCATTTGGCCTGAAGAATGCTGGGGCTACATATCAGAGGGCTATGAATACTATCTTTCATGACCTCATTGATGGGTATTTAGAGTGTTATATTGATGACATCGTAGTAAAATCTCAGTCCATGGAGGAGCATCTGTTTCATTTAGAAGCAGCTTTTCAAAGAATGAGGAAGTTCAAGTTGAAACTCAATCCTCTTAAGTGTGCTTTTGGTGTATCATCTGGAAACTTCTTGGGTTATGTAGTGCACAAGAAAGGAATATAGATTGATCAGAATAAAGCCAAAGCCATCATTGAAGCCAGGCCTCCATCAAGTAAGAAGAATTACAAAGGTTCCTTGGACAGGTTAACTTTCTTCGAAGGTTCATTTCTAACACTGCAGGGAAAACTAAAGTATTTTCTTCCTTGTTAAGGCTGAAAGATGAAGAGGAATTTGTGTGGACAGCAGAGCATCAAATTGATTTCGAAGGTATCAAAGCCTACTTGGCCAACCTCCAGTGCTGATGCCACCAAAGGGTAATAAACCCTTGAAGTTGTACATAGCTGCAGCAGAAGATTCATTGGGAGCTTTCTTGACCCAAGACAATGAAGAAGGCAAGGAGCAAGCTGTTTATTACCTTAGTAGGTTTTTAAATTCTTGTGAATGCAAATATTCAGCTGTTGAAAAGCTGTGTCTTGCTTTGTATTTTGCTGCAATGAAATTAAGATACTATCTTTTACCTACAACTGTCTTGGTAATTGCAACCGCAGATTTGGTTAAGTATATGTTATCTAAACCTATGTTGAGGGGAAGGATTGGCAAGTGGATACTAGCCTTATCAGAATTTCATTTAGAATATGTCCCTCAAAGGAGGTAAAAGGGCAAGTTTTAGCCAATTTTTTGGCAAACCATCCATCTCAAACAGAGAACCAAGAGATAATGTGTAATAACCCCGACCCTGATTAACGCTAATTGGGACTTAATTATGTCTAATAATAATTAAGGAAAAAATCTGGAATCTATTTGCATGTGTATTGCATGAATTACGTGTTTCTATCTGTTCGGTGTCGAAATATCTGTTCGTGTTTTAAACTTTAATTCGCAAATTGGAAGCCTTATCGGCGCCCGATTCCGGAATTGATTAGTGATTTAGACTAGATGGATTTTATGTGAATTTATGGTATACTTGTCTGAAAATTGATTTAGTATGATTAAATTAGATTAAATCTTGGTATAATGCAAAGTTTGAGTTAATTACTATTTTGCCACCACTAGTGGGCCACTAGCTTAACACTTTGAAACTCCTTCCCTTGTGTTTAAACACATTTCATCAGCCTTTGAGTGAGCTCAACCGAGCTAGAGAGAGAGGGGTGTGATTTCATCTCTAATTGGCTTGGAATTTGGTAGAAGTGAAGGAAATTGAAGAGTAATCCACATAATTGAGCTCCTAGACCTTTAATTCAAGGCTTAAGGTAGAATCCATCTTCTTATTCTTGAATTTAAGTTGTAGCTTCATGATTCATGGAAGTTAGTGAGTTGAAGTCTAGAAATTGGTTCTAGATGTTGAATTGAAGCTCCTATCATGCATGCATGTTCACATTGTTGCATTTTGAGGTTGACTACATGAGAATGTGGTACATGCATGTTCATATCGTTGTTAGAGCCCATGTCTTCATCTTGTTTTTGGAAGATTTGAACTCATTAGGGCATGTTTTGAAGCTTTGATTTGATTTAATCACATGCATGTCACTTGGTAGCATGTTCATGCATGTTCATGTAAATTGGTTTGGAAATGAGTTTAATTGAAACACCCTCGGGCTTTGATTTCTCAAATTGAGTTTTGAAACATGTTATTCTATGTGTTTAAAAGTGTTTTCCAGAAAATGGGCCCAAGAGGATCGAATTTGGAACATCAAAACTTGGTTTTGAGCTTGGGACTCGAATCTGGAATTTCAGATTTTAGTCGTCCGCTCGAGCGGAGTGAGGCGCACTCGAGCGGAGAAATCAAGCTCCCAGCACTTTGACCTGTTTTCAAGTCCGCTCGAGCGGAGTGATGTGCGCTCAAGCGTGGATTTCGAGTATCCAGTATATTTTTACAGTCAGCTTGAGCGGAAGAAATCACGCTCGAGCGGGGAACGTTTTTGCCTTTACGCTCGAGCAGGGAAACCTGCGCTCGAGCGGAACTCTGTTTTTCTGAAAATTTCTGAAAATGTTTCTAAGGCATTCTTTTGCATCCTCATTCCATCCTAGGCATTCCTAGACCATGCTTAAGGCTCCATACCAAGGTTAAGGGGTTGAGTACACACTTAGAATCATTGGTGTGAGTTTGATACAATTAGAAATGCGTATTTCAAGTGTGTACCCGTGATGTGTTATGTAGGTCACGTGCCGCAGTCTGTTTGACCCTGTTGACTCCGTCTATCTGTTTCAACGCCCACTGTGAGTAATAACTTTGTAAAGTTATGTTCAATGTTATGTATTTTCAGTATACTATGATACGAAATGATTGATTCTTGAAAAGCTATGATATGTTGGAAATGAATGAATGAATGTCCAGTTTTCTGAAAAGTATTTGTGGCACCCTTAGTATCTGGCCCTTACCCGGGGGAAATAATACCATGGATCTGGCCCTTACCCGGGGGAAATAATATCGTGGATCTGGCCCTTACCCGGGGGAAATAATACCGTGGATCTGGCCCTTACCCGGGGGAAATAATACCGTAGATCTGGCCCTTACCCGGGGGAAATAATACCGTGGATCTGGCCCTTGCCCGGGGGAAACAATACCGTGGTTATCTGTATCTGGCCCTTGCCTGGGGGAAATAATACCATGGCTACTTGCGCGCAAGATATGGACCCTCCAGGTCGTTGGTACCAACTCTGTCTGTGGTCTCTAGACCAATCTGATCTGTTAGCTAATGGGTGTACCACATATGATCTTATGCAAAAATCTGAATATAAATATGAGTATGAATATGAAAACGAGTATGTATCTGAATCTGTTTCTGATTTGAAATCTGAAAATGCATAAGACTCTGTTTCTGATAAGATTGTGTTTCTGATATGAACTTTGATTTCTAACTCTGTGATGGACATCATTCATTAAAATCTTTACTCTGTTATTATTCACTGGGCTTTCGCTCACAGTTTATATTATATATGTAGGTGAGCCGGCACAAGACCCTGGCCAGAGTTGATGGCCCTCTGTTTCGTTTTGTTTTGGTCAAGCCACCTGTTGCGCCTTCCGAGGAGGTTCCGTTTGAAGCCTGATGTTCGGGCAGTTTTGCACTTCATGCTAGTCGATGGTTGTGTTTTTGTAAGGTTGGACCTTGGGAGTACTTGATGTAAATATTTTGTACATATGGGTGTATCTGACTAGCATGCTTATGTATATAAATAAGTTTTAAAATTTTCTGTCCCATGTACGTCATCACAGCTCATTGGACCTTGATTACTTTATGTTTTTGCTTCCGCAGCCCCTTACTATTTGTTAATCTGTTTGGAGGCCGTAGGTAATCCACGGATTACTGGCCGGTTATGGTGCCAAACCTATGGGGGCAGGTTTGGGTCGTGACATAATGGAACTTGGTATGGCTAGTGTTGAGCCATGGCAGATGTGGTTCGATGGGTCGAAAGCCAATGGCCTAATTGGAATTGGTATTGTGGTTAAGTCACCACAAGGGGTAGAAACCACACATGGTTTCAAAGTGGATGAAGCTACCTGTTCCAATAACCAGGCTGAATATGAAGCCTTAATAATGGGACTAGAAATTCTTATTGGATTACAAGTTCATACAGTTGACATTTTTGGAGATTCTCAATTAGTGGTTAACCAAGTGAAAGGGATTTTCAAATGTCAAAGCATAAGCATTTTGCCATACTATGTTGTTGCATTACATCTGCTTTCTCAATTTCAAATAGCAAATGTAACTCATGTCCTAAGATTCTTGAATAATAGAGCTAATGATGTGGCTTAGAAAGCTTCGAATTTCAAGAGAAGGGATAATGCCCAAAGGGACATAAGCCAAACAACATATCAGAAATTAATACCACCTTTGAATAAAAGGAAGGTGGTCTTGGAAGTCAATCATAATGACTTACAAGAACAAGATTGAAGGCATCCAATAATGCAATATTTGGCTGGTCCATCTTCGAAGGCCAGCAGGAAAGTTAAATTGCAGTCTATGCAATACATGATATATGGTAATGCCCTCTACAAAAGAGGGGGGGATGGTTTGTTGCTGGAATGTTTAGGTCCGAAAGAAGCATTAACAGCTATGGCTGAGGTTCATGAAGGCATCTGTGGTGCTCATCAGCCTGGTGTGAAGATGAGATGGTTGCTTCGAAGGCATTCCTACTATTGGCCAACTATCCTTAAAGACTGCATAAAATATGCAAAGGGTTGCCAAGCATGTCAAAAGCATGGCATAATAAGGCATGTGCCCATAACTGACCTACATGCAGTAGTGAAGCCTTGGCCATTCAGAGGATGGGCCATGGATATGATAGGAAAAATACACCCACCTTCTTCGAAGCATCATTGTTTCATTTTAGTGGCCACTGATTACTTCACCAAGTGGGTCGAAGCCAAGCCATACAAGGCTGTAGACCAGACAGAGGTCATTGGGTTCATTAACGATTTGATCCATAGATTTGGCATCCCACAAACTATAACTGTTGATAATGGGACTGTGTTCGATGGGAAAATGGTGAAGTTTTTTGTGGTAGAGTTTGGAATTAGCCTTGTTAATTCCACCCCATATTATGCACAAGCCAATGATCAAGCTGAATCATCCAATAAGTCCTTAAAAAAGGGAATACAAAAGGTTATGGAAGATTATCCTAAGGATTGGCATAACCTATTGTTGAATGTTTTGTGGACTTACAGAACTTCCCCAAGGTCAAGCACAGGAGTCACTCCTTATGCCTTAGTGTATGGGCTTGATGCAGTGTTACCTGGGGAGATTAATGTTAAATCTTTGAGGGTAAGATGCCAAGATCAATTAGATCCTGAGCAGTACCATCAAAGTATGTGCTTGGAGTTAGAAGGCATAGATGAAGCCAGAATTTTGGCATTAAATAGCATTCTTTTCCAAAAGAAGAAAGCAGCCAAGAATTATAATAAGAAAGTCAAACACATTGGCTTTGATGAAGGTGATTTGGTATGGAAAACAATACTCCCAATATGAATTAAAAGCCATAAGTTTGGCAAATGATCACCTAACTGGGAAGGACCATATCAAGTTCACAGAGTTCTACCTTTTGAGCATACCATTTGAGAAATTTGAATGGTTATGTACATCCCAAAAAGATTAATGGCAGATATTTGAAGCCTTATTTTCCAACCATTTGGGAAACACAAGGAATAAAATAAACACTAAGTACAAGAACACAAGATTACTCAGATGATAGACAAGAATTTGTTTTTTCATAAAGAGTCAAGTACATTGTGCCACAAATTGGCCCAAAAATTATTACAATGTTTTAATTGTTCTTGTACAACAGATTTCCTATTGGTGAATGATGAAAATAGTTGAATAGCTGCAGCCATTTCTCCCTTTTGATCGGCCAATCCTTGGTTGGTGATTTGCAGTTTGGTGTCAGTTCGGACTAAGGCCTGGTTCACTGCAGAAAGCTCCTCTTCAAGTTGAGCTTTCCTTTCCAGCAGCTGAATTCGAAAGTGAGAGGCAGAGGAGTGTTGTTCCTTAAGCTTTGACACTTCAGTATGCACTTGGGAAACAAAACTCTAGTCTCTAGCCAATTTCTCATCTGCAGCCTTGGCAGCATGACAAATGCTGATGTAGAAGTCGATAGTAGCTGCTGCCTGGGATAGATGACTTGAGACATTCATGCCGGACTGCTCAGCAATTTTGCAGCACTCAAGGAACCCATTTCTGATTATAGGCCTTTGTAGAGCCTCAAAGGGAATCCTCGAAAAGGAGATTAACAGTTCCAGGCAAGTGTCTAAGTCTATCAAAGGTACAGAAGGCTTGCTGCTGGAGGAAGAAGAGCTCTCAAAAATTTCCAGCAAGGAGTCAGCCAAAACTAATGGCTCAGCTTCATCATTGAATGTTGGAGAGGTAAGGGTATGTCGAAGAGACTGGCTAGTCTTGCTTTGAAGATGTCTACCTCATCCATAGACGTGAGGGGCGCAGAGAGTGTTGTGGTGGAAGCACAGAAGACTGCATAGGAATAGAAGAAATGGTGAAGCATCTTTAGCAGTCTCCATGGTCCTAGCCACCAATGAATCAAGTGAAGAAGAGCTGGAGCTAGGTAAAGGTAATAAACCACAGGTTGGAGAGCTATCAGCACCCTCTGTAAGAGAATCAACTGCCATCAGAGATGGAGTAGCAGTTGGAATTTCTTTGGAAGGAGGAGGAGCAAGGCTTGAAAGAGAAGTAAATTGAGGTAGGTCAAAGGTCAAGTGAGAAGATATGGCTTTAAGCCAAGAGAAGGAGATGCAGGAATGCTTGGCCTTAGGGAAGGTACAGAAAGTGTAGGCTTGGGAAGTGGGAGTATGATTTGAATAGTCTTCGCATGTTGCATCTGATCAACTTCAACTGAAACTGAGGGAGTCCTCATTGGAAGAATAGGCTTAGTAGTTGTTGCTGCAAAAGGAAGAAATGAAAAGTAATGTCAAGCTTCAATACCAAAATTTGACAAAGAAAAACAGCAGAAGTATGAAAGAAATTACTTGCTCCAGAAGTATTGGCACTGATGGGAGAGCTACGAAGGGAGTAATGTTCGGTAGTTTGTTGCCTTCTTGCAGTTTCCCTTTGTAATGCATCAGCAGCAGTAGCTTCATCTCTCAGAAATTGTTGCTGCCGTCTCTTCTCAGCCCTCTCGAAGACAATTAATGCCTTGGAATGTTCTTGTTCTATTGCCTTGGCAGCTGCTTCATGGATGGGATCTTTAACCAAGTCAGTAACTGAAGCAGTCATTTTCTTTCTCTTTTCCATTGCTTCGGCAATTGTCTCAGAATCAGAGTCTTCGACGAAATCAGAAGGAGAGACAGTCATCTTTCTTCTCTTTTTTCTCTGTATTGGTATTGTCTGCTCCTTCTCAATTTCCTTCTCAACTTCTTCAGTCTGAGATCCAGATTCCCTAGAAATGAGCTCATCTTCCACCTCTCTAGTAACTGTCTCATCTTGAACCAAGTCAATCACTCTTTTCCTTTGTTTCAAGGGCGACACCTGCTCTTGATCTTCTTCTTCTTTTTCTTCCTCTGCTTGAATCTCAGATGTTTCCTTTTCTGGCTCAAGGAGTCTCATTTTCTTTTGTTGTTGACCACCTTCACAAGAGAAGAACTAAGAATATGATTGCAAGCATTATAGAGAAGGCCAAAGGAAAAGAAACAAAGGCATATACCTTTCTTCGAGGCAGCTCGAGTGACTCTTGGGGGAGTTGAGGCAGTAGGAGCAGATTGGGTTGTAGCATACACTGAAACTGGAACAGTGGAAGAAGTAACAATTTCAGCTCCTTTGGGCTTGGACACATCTAACACCTTTAGTACGTTTTGAGGTGAAATGGCTAGGTAGACTTCCATGTTGGTCACCCACCAGTTCTGGTATCTCTTCAGTAGGGTACCTTGAGGAAGGAAAGGGGTATACTCGAAATTGACAAAGTCGTCGATGAATTTGGAAGTTGCCTCTTCTAGCCTGGACCTCCGAACTTTCAGATCCCTCCTAGTAAGACTGAGATTGGTGTTGCTGCAGAGAGGTATTGGGACCCCTTATGTGAAGCCAAATTGTCTAGCAAATTGGGCAGGACAGTAGGGCTCAGCGATGCATTTGTAGGCTCTGGGATTCAAGGTCCCGATAAATAACTCTCTGGGGATCAGAATAGATGCCCATATATCTTTGTGAACAGGTGAGGCGCAGAGCCTATCACTTAGAAAATTCCTCAACCAAGACGGACCAATGGTGGGTTCGAAGGGACGGAAACGGTAAGTAGGAAGGGAAGCTGGAAGTTGGTGGAAGAAAGAAAAATAAAAAGCAAAAGTAGAGGGATAAAGTGAAGCATTGGTCAGCCTTATGTCATGAGTAAGAGAGTGTAGCCTAGAAAATTTAAGGCATTTGGATTGTAACTCAGTGAAATAGGCAAAAAGCCAAAGCTGAAGGATCCAGAATGGCCCCCCTTGATTAGCATCTAAGGGTTTCTCACAGAAAAGGGAGCAGACCCTATATACGTGGCCTAGAACATGTAGGGCTAAGGCCACCTTTTTCTGTAAAACAAGGGCTTTGGCAAGAGGGCAAATTCAGGCATGATTCTCTAAGAGGAAGTGCAGAAGAGGAATTTGCAAAGCCAATACAATAAGAAAGAAAAGAATTCCCTATCAATCACAAGGCCCTCTCTTTTATTCTCAGCCTTGGTGAAATCACTATAGGATGAGTTAAGAGAGGGGAGGGAGAAAGGAACTGCAAGGTCAGGGTAATCTGGTCCAATGGGGGTACCAATGGGGGATAATCCTAGTAGATGGCAAATGTCAAGAACAGTAGGGGCCATCATCCCACATCTAAATTGAAAGAAATTAAAGATAGGATTCCAGAAACACAAAGCAGCAGGAATTAGAAAAGGGTCCTCTGAGATAGTTACCCTGGATAGTCGGAGAGCATCGAGAAGGCAGAGCTCTTGAAGGTCCAGAGTTCTAGTAGGGACAACCCGGTCGTACCATTCTTGCCACTCCGGTCTCATCGTGGGCCAGCATCGGTGGGGGCGGTTCATCCTCCAGTTCCTCCAGTCAAGACCACCTTCATAAAGAAGACATTGGTTTTCCAGACGAGGATATAGGACTGGGAGCTCAGAAAGGATCTCCTTGAATATGGGCCCAAGCACGTAGTCTTGCTGCACATGGTGACGAGGAACGAAGATGCGTCCATCAATAGCGCTTTTCTCCCAGCTTTTACTTCTCACATTCCTCATCAATGATCCTCTTCAGAGCTACAGATGGGCTCGTACGCTCTACGACTGACACATTCAATGAAGAAGAAGCCATTGATAGTACGCTTTTTCAGAAGGTGAAGCTGAGAAATGGAGTAAAGAGAAGTGGAAGATCGGCAGAGGTAGAAGGGTTTGTGTGTCAAGAGTGCAAGTGATTCCAGAATGCGAAACAAGAGGGTTTTAAAAGGCCTTTATGTCTGGAAAATATATCTCGTAAGTCGTAAAGTACTAAAAGTACGAATACGAAGAGTTTTCTCAAATATTGATAGTTTTTGGAGGGAAGAGCACATTCCGGATGTTGATGACCAGCTTCGAAGTAAAATATTTTGCTTCGAAACCAGATTTTGGCGCCAAAAATCAAATAACAACGGCTTCGAAATACAGAAGTCGGCTTCAAAGCACATTCCAGATTCAAAAGTGTAAGAATACTCAAATATTTGTTTACTTCGAAAAGATCAAAGACCTGTAGTAGTTTCTTAATGAAGGTGATATCCTTCGAGGCAAAGCTTGAGGCCCCTTAAGGATGTAAATGGGTGTTCGAAACATCAAAACCAATAGTTGGTTTATATATACACAGAGAGAATTGTCTTCTCGGATTAAAACAGTATACCCCAAGAGCAGTTTCCACATTGTTGTAAGTATGGACTGTTGTTCGAAGCAAAAATAGTCAGTACTAACCATGACTACACTTTGGTTATGATTAGAACAGGCTTTAAGGGGAAAGATTGTTAAATTCGAAGCACCAATTCTAAACAAAAATTAACAAAAGTTGATGACCATAGTCCATAAATTGAAAAATTCATCTCAGCATCCTTATTGGAATTGATTGGATCTATATTCGAAGGATAATATTGTTAAATTCGAAGCACTGTTTCTAAAATGAAAATCAGCAAAATTGTCAATTTTATTCCAAAAGTTGGAAAAATTCGTGTTGATTTTAGTGTTTTAACAATTGTGTCCAGTTTTGAAGGATGAGTTGGTTCAGAAGGAAGTTCTAAAATTGCTTCTTGAATGGAGGCAAAATCAAATAATGCCAAGACAGTCTTAGTTGTATTAAAGCAAAAGCAACTACATTGAATGACCTTCTTTGGGTACAAGTTCAAGCTCATAGAAATAAGGAATAAAATAAATAACAAGATCATGAAATGTTGACTAACTATGGTCAATGAATTTCTTTTCTTTCTTTATTCTATCCTCCATTTCTTCCAAGATTGGCTACTGAAGTTGATGTGCTCTCACTTGATAAAAGAGCTCTTCAGCCTTTATTTCGAATGCTGCTTCTTTCAATCCTCGCTCCATTCGCTCATATCCATGTCATCCCTGTAGGCAGAGTCTTTGTTCTGGAAGTCATCGAACTTCTCAATGAGTTTCTCTGCTTCGTAATGGGCGTGAACTTGAAGGGATGAGAGTTGGTCCAGAGATTGGGCGGTTGCCATAGCAGTTCGATGCCAATGAAGGAGTAATGGGAGTTGGTCCAAAAACATGTGGAGTTCTGCTTGAGCGGTGGGTTGAGGACCTGATCCCGAGTTAGAATAGCACAAGCCCATTGAAATTTCTTGAGAGGAACATCGTCCTCAAGAACGTCGAAAGGTAAGTGAGAGAAGGCTGCAAGCAAGAACTGGGCTTGCTTTCGTTCAGTTGGAGTAGGGAAGGTGGAGGCGTGTAAGGAAGAAAGACCTTATCCGCAGAAAGGGCAACCCTAGTCTCTTTGTCTAGCAAGGGTTGGCGGAGGAGAAGGTGTGGATGCTTCTAATTCAGGAAATGGAGAAGAAGGTGTGGATGCTTCCATTTCAGGAGATGGCGCAAGAGCAGAAAGAACAAAGGCATTAATGTAATCGAGCCAATCGGAGGAGCAGAGCTTCGCCTTTTTAGCTAAAGATGATGGATTGTGCCCTTGGGACTCTTCTAAGCATCGAGCGGCAGACATTATCTTGTAGACATGGAGGATGTGTACCATGCTACGAGTAAATTGTCTTCCAAATGGCGTCGATGGTCGATGGGAACATAAGGATAAACTACCGAACTTCGAGCGTCGGAAGGAAAATCTAAAGGGTCAGTGAATTCAACGAAATGGTGATTAACTAGCTCCCTTAAATCACAAGCCTCAGATTCCAACCAGCTAGAAGCCCCAGAACCCTCGAAGATAGAAGAAGCCACAGCTCTATCCCATGCAGACTGTAAAGAAGAGTCTCCTATGTCCATATCTGCAATTTTCTGAATTAAAGGATTGAGGACAATATGTTCGTAGTCCAAGGATTGATAATTTGCAGAGGCCTCCATGACTTAAATATAGGAAGTGGAATGAAGGTGGCTAATTAATGTATGGAGTTTCCTTCGAGGAGAAAACAACATCATCAGATGACTCTTCATGTACTTGATCAATAGAGAAGTTTGATTCAGCCATGAAAGAGATATCAGTCCGTTCGATTACTAAGGTGGTGGGGATGTTCCAAAAGTTGGAAATGAAATTAATGCATAATCATCAATGGATGACGGTTGTGTTTCTAAAAACACAAAACCCATATGCAATTGTGATCCACTAATATCACCAAGTATTGGGTATATTTTTGCGGGGGGTAATGTTAGCTACATATTTTGTAAAAGCCAATCACCATTTGACACGTGGCAAAGTAAGGGTAATATAGGAAGACTATTCAAGTCTTCGATCCTGATCGTACACGTGGTAGTGAATATTGGTTCTCACGTGATCTGAGTAGCATTGGATCAGTAAAGAGATGCAAGGTGACGTGGCTTCAACGGTTACTCACATTCAAATTCAAATATAGGAGGGAAGCCTAACTGCAAGTGATGGCGTAGTGGAACTACTTATAAGGCAACATGATCAACGATCATGGAGGAGCAGTTCGACGTTTGAAGTGCAGTTCGAAGGTCATCCTTGACAAGTATAAATTGCAGGGAAGCCCCTAGAAAAAAGCCCAGACTCAGATCCAACAAACCAGTCATTTACTTCATATTTTCTTTTCCAGTTTTACATTTCCAGTCTTTACATTCCTGCTCTTTAAATTCCTGTTCTTTACATTTCTGCACTTTAAATTCCTGCACTGCACTTCGTTCATAGGAGTAGTTTCAAGTAGATTGTCACTGTAAACCTCTACGAGGCTGAGTTTGGATCATTGTAAGTTTTCATTCTAATGAAATACTTCAATTGCTCTTCATTTAACTGTTATTTTGCTTAATTTCTCCTAAGTCAAGCCACCAGTAAAAGTCCTCTTCATTGAGGCTGAAAGAACTAAAACACAATCGTCTGATAATTAGTTGGCAATTAAAATTTCTGTAAGGACTGATTGATCCTTGCTGGCACGCTCGCATTTACAAAAATAACCTTCGAAAGCCAAAAAGCCAACACAAACACTGGGAGCTTGAATGCATGTAGTTTCTATACGACGTCTGTCGTACCAGTAAGATATGTGTCACTGTCAGGAAAGACGGAACTCTTGCTGACAACCACGGAATTAGCAAACTTCGTGATCTCTGCAACGGTTGAATTATCAACATCACTGATATCTTCATCGACAACGTAAACAAGCTTATAATTGCTTTTCTCCTCCTTGAACTTGATCAACACCGAGCTGTTGGTTGACTGAATCATAATTTTCTTGCCTGTCTGATTATTTTGACTAACATTTCTTAAGACATCAAGAACCGCATCAGTTACACTTAAACTCTGATTTGCTGCTAGGAATGCTGCATCCTATGTGAGAGAGAGAGAGAGAGAGAGAGAGAGAGAGAGAGAGAGAAGTTGAGAGCATGAACAACCATCTTCACAATAAGGATTTTCTTTTAGGTTGAATTTTTTCATGAGACGGTTCTATGTTAGGCTTTAAATAATATTGATGTACACCCATCAATTGGGAGATTCCCAATCACCCCCAAGATACAGGGAATGAGGAAGAAGGAGCCAGACAAGTAAAGCAGGGGAGTGTCTTTGTTGGAAGTGTATCAAATTCCAACTAAATTAGGTTTACTATTTTAAGTAATTGTTTATGGGCCGATCAAAGAAAAAGAGTAATTTGTTTATGGGAATTCCTTGTGGGCATGTTACTTGGTTTTTTTTTTTTTCAAGCTATATATTGGCCACGTGTTTCATCTCAAGCCATGCCCTCCCTTAACCTACAGCTTACTGGGTGTAAACACCTCCTTCTCCTCCTTAATCAGATCGTCTAAATATGGATAAGGCTAACTAGTGCAAGCCAATGCAGAGAGAAAATGTGTTTTCCACATGTAACACATTTATACACTTGTTAATACCAGAATTCCAAAAATATGAGAAACATGTTATGATATGACATATACTCACCTCTATGCTGATCAGAACACCAGAAACAGAACTGGCATTATTTGCAAGGGCCAGAAACTCAAACAGCGTCATAAATTTTCCAGCATTTTTGAATTTTGGATTCCGGAACAATTGGGAAGCTATATACGGGTTCGATATTGCCGCTGCAGTGAAAAAAACATAGATAAATTATAAATATACCATATAATTATTATGCACAATAAATAAACATAGGCAACCACTTGTGCTCATGTTAAATAATTTTCCAGAAAGAAGGGAAGGAGAACACAAAAATAACAAGAAAGTATGTGCAGCTTTCAACTTACGAGTCAAACTCTGAATCTGGCTCCATGTGCGGCTGAAGGGAAATATCCCATTGACTACTCCAAGTTCTGAAATAGTTGTCGTAAGGTTGCTAAAACTTGATTGAGCTACTTTTGTGTAATCTATAAGATTAACAGAGCCTAAGCAAACCGGTATCCCATCTTCGTCATTTGAACAGGACAGTCAAGAACATCTACACCATCTGAAATGGCACGTTGATATGCCAAATCAGTACAACCAGGGTAGTCCCCACTCGATCCTTTTGATGAGATAACCAAAGGCTTTTCTGAACCATGGACAGGGAAAAACAAATTATTTAACCAACAATTCATAATGGTGCATCAAAAGATACACAAGAAAGAAACTACACAGACATTAATACCACCCACAAGCAAAACAGGAAGGACAAGATCTGTCGCAAGGAAGAAGCACAACATAATAGTAGCATACCTTGTCCTGACACATTTCTGCCTCTGTGAGAGAAACAAGCTGCAATAATGGAAAAGAGAGGAAAAATTAACATCTGAAGAAATGATTATGAGATTAAGCAATTAGTATGAATCTAGTAGTAAATTTAAGTATTTATGTAGAAATGGTCAAAAACTTTCACAAAGAAACTTTGACAAATGAAATCTAGCATGCACCCAAGGAACCAGCACTGTCCCAGCTAGGAGAACTACTCATTGGCAAGTAAAATAATGCCGTGTGTCTAATAGTTTCAATTCACGGTTACACAAATGGCTGAATCACATGTGTCAAAATGATGCAGTTTCAAAGATAATAAGCGGGCTAATTAAAATAAGCCACTTTAGCACATGGGACCTATAGGAAAAGGAAATAAATATTTCCTCTAATCAAATTGAGCTACATGTCTTCAAATAAATATTTGATTTTTATCTCTTTAAATAAAGGGTTGGCCGATGTGAATTATCTCTTTAAATAAAGGGGTTGGCCGATGTGAATTATTTAAAATGATACGAGTGAACTACATACCTATGGCCGCTGATGGAGTTATTGGGAAGTCAGAAAGCACACCATCCACAGAGAAGTTTCTATTGTCAATAAAAGATAGATACTCAGCTACTGGGTTATAACTGAAATTGTAGGCAAAAGGTACGTCATTTGCAAAATCTGATGCAAAAACTTCTAGACCTTCTTTATAACCATCCAAAACAACTGAGGTATGAAGCTGTAAATATAGATTATCTACAGGCCATATATAAGACTTGGGAACAAGAATTCCGGAAGCAAATGTCTTGATAAATGTCAAATTACTTAATAGAAAACCATAAGTTTGGTTAATAGAAGGCTCAACTTCATCTTGTCCCAGAAACCGGAAGATGAGTTTTGTTGTGCTTGGTTTGCGAGACAATATACTCCTTAGGAAGTCCACCTCCGGAGTAGAGATATAATTAACTATAGCACTTTTAAATACAGAAAGTACAAAGCTTCTCATGCTGAAGTTTTGCTGGCTGAAGAATGCATCATGCTGCAGAAGTATTAGAACAAAAATAAGTTCAGTTCAAGTGCCAGTTGTGATGCTGGAACATACACAATTTAAAAAGAATATATATATATATATATTGAAAGGAGACACCAATTTCATGTAATAGAACACTTGCTACTCAAGGTTTACCTGAATATTCAACCATAATCCGGGTGGGTTCAATTGCTTTCCCACATCTTGAACAGTAAGAAATGGGAACGGGCTACCATCTAACTTATCGGGTCGAGAATAAATTCCCTGAGTTATTGTCCAGAGCAAAAAAGGAAGTGTTGGTGTTGCCAAAGAAAAGCATCAAACCTAAAAACAGATAACAAAGTTCACCAGAATTAAGAAGTAGGCTTGCTGAACTCTCCTCGATTACCATTTACTACAACTTCACATCTGAGGATGGCAATTAACCAGAAATTGGGGTAACCCTCCCCTAAAGAGACCGGTTTGGGAGGCTGCAATCTGGGCAGGGACAGGTATGGCGGTAGAGAATTAAACCCATCACAAGTTCAGAGCAGTACTGGTTTCAGAATGCATTGCCCCACCACACAGCTACATGTTAGTTGCTGCCTGTTCTGGTGTGGACTTCTGGCTCATCAAGTTGTCATTGTCATTGCAATATTAGTTTCTTGCTATTTACTTCCCACAATATATATACACATTCCTATTCTCTCTATATAGAAATCTATTTTTAACTATACACTACAAGAATTAACACATTTAGCAACAAAAAAATTGGTCGCTAAAAGTCTATTTTTGGTCGGCAAAAGTTATCCGCGACCAATTTTTTTTGTCGCTAGTTTGGTCGCCAATTGAGGGTCGCGGAAAGTAATTCGCGACCAAAATTTTCGTTGGTCGGGAAAAGTTGCATTTACCGACCAAATTTTTGGTCGCTAAAAATTTATTTACTGCAGCTAATCCATTTTGTCGCTAAAACACTTTGGTCGCAAAAAGTCACCTTTTGCCGACCAAATTTCTTAGTCGCCAATTGTCACATTCCACGACCAAAATTAGTTTGGTCGCCAATTGTGACATTTCGCGACCAAAAATTTTGGTCGCCAATTGTGACATTCTGCGACCAAAATTAGTTTGGTCGCCAATTGGCACATTTCGCGACCAAAAATTTTGGTCGCCAATTGTGAGATTCTGCGACCAAAATTAGTTTAGTCGCCAATTGTCACATTTCGCGACCAAAAATTTTGGTCGCCAATTATGACATTCTACGACCAAAATTAATTTGGTCGCCAATTGTCACATTCTGCGACCAACATCTAACAAAATAAACCTGTAATTTATAATAATCCATCCAATTTATTCAATATAATCTGTAATTTGCAAAAATCATTCAAACCAACAAAAAAATGAAATCATCAACATTCAACAAAATTTGCTATATATAACAACCATTTCTGAACCTGTTTAATTAAAGTCAACAAATATTTTCATCTACCATAAAAATTTAAAACATAACAAGTACTTGTTATTATGCTTTAAATTTTTATCCATGTACATCAACCAAAAAATATAACTAGTAGTCTACCAAATATTTTCTATACACATCCATCCAAAAATATAACTAGTATTGTATCCAAAAATATAACTACTAGTCTACCCTAATATTTTCCATATACATCTATACAAAAATATATAATCCTTCAAAAAAAGCAAAAAGTGCGAATTTGTCCAATACAATTTAGCTTTGTGCACGAGGTCATCCATCTGTACCAAAAAAAAGAGAGAAATAATGTCAGATAAAATTAGTGGACTAATGAAAAATGTACATGAAAAACAAAGGTCACATTAGCAAATTATATTACTATCATTATCAAATTGTAAATAAAACAATAGCATTCTTATATCTATAGAATAAATTGAAACCTCCACCATTCCAAATCCAATATAATGCCACACAGCAGAAACCAACATGGCAACTGAAATCGATCCATATTGTCAATAACTCCTATGCCCCTCAATGAACCTTTCATGTGAATTAAATTTCAATCCAGAACCAACCACAATAGTACCCCAGCGGTGTGTGTTGCTATGTGATAAAACTGCTTTTCAGAAGCCTTCTGATGAACCCGTATTGCCAAGGCTTCTGAAGGCTCCTAATATGTCATGTTGTGATGAAACAAGTGTTACATTGCTGCCACAGTGTTACACAAACATTCAAGCAGACCACCAAAGGAAAAGAAAGAAGAAAAAAGAAGTATCTATCTTTTTTTAATCTATATATCTAGATTGATATATAATGAATGCATGGATGATGAAGATGTTTCATTACATAGCAATATCGGTTCAGAGGCAAAGGGAGATGCCCATGACTGAATATCGGATAAGGGGTGTGGCACTTGACTACCCAGAATATAATTCGATTGACTAACCCAACCAATTCACTCCTCAAAGGGGAGGTAGGCAATCCACTTTTAAAACGGATCTTTTTATACTTGGAAAAAAGTTAAGTTTGTGACTATTGGGTAGTTTTATTTCTAATCGTTTTTATTTAGAGGTAAGTATTAGAAAAAGCAAATACTAATATATGATATTATATTTATCATGCATGTATTGATCAGTGATATAAAAAAATGTTCAAAGATGGCAACAATCATTTTTTATTCATTTTTTATGTTCAAAGGTTAGGTGTCGAGAATTGGTGGTTGGGAATGATATTCTCTCTCTTTACTTGAGCGTGATAGATCACTTATTGAACACTCTTATTGAACACTCACATGCCTCCATGCATATTCCACTAAGCCCAATTGATACGTCTTCATATTTTATGGTTAGAACACAAACAGTGTATAATAATCGCATAGTAATGCGTACACAAGACAACCATTTTTCAGCCTAGTCAATTAAATTTTGTACAAGTGTTAAAGGTTATGCTCCTTTTATAGTTGCCATAATAAATACTGTTACAGGTTGTAGGGAAACAATGCATATTCAAGGCAAATATTTCACAAACATTTATCAGATGAGGGACTATTATTATTATTATTATTATTATTATTATTATGAAACCAACACTAATTTTTGCATCTATGTCCCTCATAGATGTCTAATACTTCATATAAGCATGCCTTAGTACCATGAACAAAGTTCCCACGCATGATTAAATGGCAGAAAACTATAATTGAATAGATTAATGATTCATCCACACAATTTTGTTTGCCCAAATCTGCCCAAATGAGACTCTTTTGGAAACTCTTACTGGTAAGAGTCTCAATTGTGTGCCCAATAAGAGAGTTGAAAACTCACCTCAAGAGGGACAAAATGGGTTGCTAGTCCAATTGCAACCAATTCCTTACCATTCAGCCTCGCTCCTGTTAAGGCAAAAAATTCCCCTGCATACATTCCACACAGTTATCAATATGACTTCATCTTTATTAATAAGATGAATAAAGAATCTGATATGATGTATGTTAGTACCCAAGTGATAGCAAAATACTTACCCAAATGCCCAGGAAGATGAGAAAGCATGTATGAGAAACCACAATCAGTATGAAACCCAATACTTGCTTCTGGAGTAGAAAAAACCTATTCACACACCAGAGAAAAGTCTAGTTAAATGGTGCAGAATTGGAAATTTAGCATTTCAGACCCAAAATAATTACAACCATAAAAACTGAAATTTAAGAAGCACCAAATACTCACAGCCTTTTCTGTGACCACTGAGAACTTCATTGGAACCATCAAAGATGCACCTCCACACCAAAACACATTCCTAAGGATCAAGCAATGGCAACAATCATTTTTTTTTTTTTTTTGAGTGCATGAGTTTTGATGGACTATGAACTTGACCATGAAGACGAGAAAAGTAAACATGAAGACCCCATAAGTAATAGAAATCTCAGATTTCATAATATTTCCTGAAAAATGCGATAACGTAAAGGAAAAATTGCAAGACAGGTAATTTATCTATGAATGATAGTCACAACATGGTAAACAAAGAACACAATACCTGTGTAAAAAATCTATAAAAAGAATGAAATTAAAATTTTTTAAAAAAATGGATACTAAATATGCATACTGAATGGATAGCAGAGAGAGAGTGGTTGAGAGATGCCTATCAGTTTCACTTGCCTACAAAATGAACATACTAAATATGCACTAGTTCATTTTGATGACAGGAAAAGATTATAAAAAATAATAAATAAAAAAAAAGAAAACAAGAAGAGGAAGAAAGAAGAAAAAAAAATTAGTTAAGTAGCTTTGCATACACTATGCATTTAATCATAGATGTATATATGCACATAGGTACACATAATATATGCTCGGTATATTGTTTACTGATTTAAAAGCATTATATATTAGTATAGATATAATATATATTAGTATAGATATAGATGCCATGAAGATGTTTTAGTGAAGTATGAAGAACTGTTTATGCAAATTAACCGCTATTTTTATCCATTAATTGTAGTATTTCTTACATAATGACTTTCTTTGTGCACCAGGGAAGGGATAAAGGAATGTACTTGCTGCGTATGAGGATATTTTGTGGAATGAGGCATTTGATTACACACATTTCCAGTTCGTTCCACCACAGCTATTTTCAGACATGTGACCATGCCCCCTACAGACAAAAGTTTGAGACCCTTATTTTATTTTATTTTTTTTAAACACAACTTCTTGCAGAAACTTTATGTTCTTTCCCTGCGTTCTCTGTCCTCATCCAGGAAAAAGTCAATCAATTGTTCATCTTGCACTTGAATTGATTCCATTTGCAATTCCATGTTTAGATAAATGTTACCAGCACCACTAATAACTCAAGAGAGAAAAGAAGTAACAATATAAACAAGTCTTAAGATCATTCAACATTCTCCATTCATTCCTGAGAGCTACCCGAGGAGATTTACATGTTAATTAGCAAAAGGAAAACTAAAGCTCTTCTTCAAAATAGTCTGAACTGACTTAGCAAACAAAATCCATTCATACAAGGAGAATGTAAGTCAAACCATTAATGAAGTGTTGAGATAAGAACAAAAGGTAAGAACAAAAGGGATTCAAATCATTTCACTTCCAAGTCATACAATGTTCTTCAAGTCTCAACTAATTGTTTATTTGATGAATTATAGACTTAAGTATTGTGGCTTATCTTTAGGTAGTGTCAGAAATATAATGATGATTCCATATATAAATTAAAAGATGATGATGAAAACAATATATTGGAAATAAAATCATCATTCATCATTATAAGTAAATGGCCATTCTATAGAGAGATTAATGAATGCACATTCTATATATATTATATTCCAGTAAACCAAACAATGTCTAAGTTCTACAATGATTTCCACTAGCCTTTCGCAGAAGGTGATATGGTGTTAGTGAATTGACTGATTTAAAAGCAAAAAGCACTTACCTTTATGCTAGGATTTTGCTGT